>CAOKZL010004040.1:0-51949 GCA_948472985.1 Iguana delicatissima
GCTACCGGAACAGGCTCCGGGCGGGCCACCATTTGAGGGCGTCCGGGCGGGGATACAGCAGCAGTTGGTATGGGCGGGCCGGGAGGCACTGTAGAGCCAGCGGTTTCTTCAGTATCAGAAACCTCCAGGACATCCTGGGGTTCTGGTTCCTCCTCAGGTTCCTCAAGGAGTTGAGTCGGAGTAGGAGGAGCTGGTCTAGTCGGAGAGCTGCGCTTCTCCTTCCTCTTCATCTTCTCCTTAGTCGGCTCCGGAGAGGCAGGCCACTTGCGTTGAGCCGCAGTCAGCAGCTTGGATGGCTTAGCATCCTGCAAGCCTGCAGGGGCCTCCCTCGAAGCTGAGGCCGAAGAGACCTTGGGGATCTTCGGCAGGGCTGATGTCAAAGCCCGATGCGACGGTACCGAGCCCGGTACCGTCGACGTAGTCGGATCGGCAGCCATTGATCCTGACAGTAGCGTGGTCGCAGGTCGGCTCAAGGTCAATTTGGACATCCTCAAGACGAATGGGGCTGACGCCTGCGCTGATAGAGACTGCTACCAGCAATGAGACTTGAGGCAGGCCAGATGATTCCTCAGAGTCTGTGAGGTAAAGTCTCTGCAGAATGGGCACGCCTTGATGTTATGAGCCTCGCCCAAGCACAGAAGGCACTGGCTGTGCCCATCAGTCAAGGCGACCTTGCGACCACACTTCTCGCAGGGCTTGAAGAGAGCTGATATAGAAGTCCGGAGGAAAATGGAGAAGGTAAACCGAAGAGTCGAAGACGAAGAGTCGAAGATGAAGTTGAAGCCGAAGGGGGGGGGCAAGTCAGAGGGGTTAGAAGTCCCGAAAATGGGTAAAAATCACCAAAAACGCCAAGTCCAGTCTGAAAAGCAGAGACGAAGACCAAATACCAATATCCGAGTCAATAAAACCACAAAACTAACTTGCTAAAAACGCCAAGAATTGCAACCAAGCTCAGAATCTCTGTACATGACGGCGGACGAGAAAGAACTGAAGGGAGACCGTTGCTCGGCGGGCTGAGCATGCTCAGTAGAGGCATGAGGGAGGGGTTCCCGCCAAGCTACTAAGCTCTAGAATTTTCCGAACAGTACTGCGCATGTACGAAAGCTCCTAGTGTGTGAGGCACAGAGACCACGAAGAAGAACTATCTTCCAACATGTAAAGGTGCTAATTTTGCAGTTTTAAAATTTTTCCAAAAAATGCCTGCTTAAAAACAAAACAGTTTAAAAATTTCCAGAAATTTTATATCTCTAGCAAAACAGAACCGTTTCCTATGAGCAAAAAAGTAAAATAATTTGAAATTAAAGTATTGCACATATTTAATCTTCTCCAGAATTTCATCCTCCCTATCCTCATTTCCAGCCTCCTGGAAATGTTATAACTATGTCTCATGAATGGCAGCTACCATATGTTCAATGCTGACTGTGAGGATACAGCATTAATTAGCCAGTGGGGCATTCTGGCATTCAATAGGATATTGCCCAAGGAGTCTCCCTAAAATGCTAACTAACTTCAGCTAGCTTGCAAAAATTTACAGCTAGCTTGCAAAAATACAGTACTGTTCCAGGAAACTGTAATCATGCTTCAAATGTAAAGTACTTGCCAATCCTAAATCACACACATTTCTAAAGCCTTTACCTCAAGGCAAGCGGGGGGGGGACACTTTCTAACAAATAAGCTAGGGAAAAAAATCAAGTTCATTCCCCCATCAGTTGTATTTCATGAAATACTAGGTATCTTACCTTGCGAAAAGCAGACATAAGGGGTGTGATTTTCCGATTATCTGCAGCATCCACATCAGCTCCAGCCTGAACAAGCAACTGTACTACATCAAGGTGGCCACCATTTGCTGCCAACCAGAGTGGTGTGTTTCCTTTCTTGTTGCGAACATCAATATGTGCTCCCCTAATGGGATCAGAATTCAGTTGAAGGTGACAAACTAATCAGGCAGGATTAGGATGTTTAGAATAATCTTCATTATCCTGAGATATGTGCCACAAAGCAAAGTTACAAACCTTCAACAAGAATTGAAGTGTCGCTTAATTTTGTTCAGTCTTCCAGCCACTCCTTCTCACTAACAGCTCCTACTCTTGCTTTCCATCCTCCCCTGTCAGCATTACATCCTTAACTGAGCATGTCTGATCTTTGTAAACACCTCAGAAAAACAAACTGACCAGTTTTTTCCCCCTAACCATTTAAGTCTTTCAGGACTTCTCCAAATTTAATGAGTGGCTTGTGCCTTTTTGGGAATATATGATTTGTGACAAAGTGGCTACTTGAAAAGATTAAAGTTGCTTGGGACAGGAGTTTGGATTCATTAAATTTTTTTGCACAGAGTATTATGTACATGTATAGTACTACGCTGAAGTTATTAAGAAAATGAGAAATGATGTACCGATTAATCAGAAGCTCACAAAACTTGTAGTGGCCTTTATCTGCAGCAATTGTTAAAGCAGTATCACGTGAGGAAGGCACAGGAGGAGCATTGACATCTGCTCCTTTGTCAAGAAGAACTCTTCCAACTTCTGCATATCCTCCAGAAGCAGCTTCCATCAGAGGAGTAAGTCCAGTCTGTTCAAAAGAATTGAAATAAAGCCAATGTGAAGCCACTGTAAGAGTCTAGAAACTGTTCCTGCTCTCCTTTCATGGCTTACGCTGTCCAGAGCCATTCCAGCTATCAACACGCCCATGACACGTGCAATACTGTTCTGATGGAGTTCTGGTGGGGTCTGGCTATCCTGAGTGCCAGAGTAACCCAGCAACAGGTTGCCAGGCAATCAGAATAGCTGCTCAAGAGAAAAACCCAGGCCATCAGTGTGAGGGAGTGCCTGGAGGCTTGAGGGGAGAATATATAAAAATGCACACACTGATTGTCTTTGTCAGTCCTTCAGCCAAAGAGAGCTCTAGAATAAAGTTCCTCAGTCAGCCAAGGAAGGTTTGTTAGAGTAGGTGGCTTTCTCACAGAAAGCCTAGAGAAAGAAGCAGAAGAGAAATCAAACCATTCTTGAATCTGTCCAGAAAGCATGACATAAATTTGAAGGCTGAGCCTTTGGTGATAGTGTAACCAAATGGCTGTTTGTGCTACTGGTGCTTATATGAGGGTTCCAAGACACAAGAAAACTGTTTAGAAGAACTCTGAAGAACTGTACAGTCACAGGTTCAGTGTTCATAAATTTGATTATTCACAAGCACGTGTGCCTCCTTCCATTCTCCTCCTCCCATTCCCATGAATTTTGCCCCAGCGCAAAGAACTCGCACTGAGGCAAAATGGAAGGGAATGGAAGGTAGGGAAAGCTCATGCAAGCCTTATTTTCCACCTCTGGAGCTTCCTCCTTCCTCTTCCTATGAAAAATGGAAGGGAAAGGGGCTGGAGGAAAGCTCACATAAGCCTTCTTTTCTTCTCTCTGAAGCCTCCTCCTTCTCCTTCCCCTTCAAAACATAAGGGGGAAGGCTTGTTCGAGCTGTTCTTTCCCCACTCTGGAACTTCCACCTTCCACTTCCCATGCAAAATGGAAGGGGATAGGGGAAAGCTTGCCTGAGCCTTCCTTTTCCCCCTCCAGAGCTTCCCCTGCCATTCCTATGCATTTTGCCCTGGCTTGGAGAACTTCTGCTGAGGCAAAATGGAACATATGGGAAGGCTCATGCAAGTTTGGTTCCACATTTTCATTTGACTTCTCAGGGCACTTCACCACTCTTTGCAAAACATGTAATTTAACTTAAGAAATGTAAGAAATTTTACAAACACACATTGAGTTTAAAATATATCACGCAAACTGAAAAAGCATCAAAATGTGACTCTGAATATTGTTTCGAAATTTTATTCCCAGCAAAATCTGGACAGCATAAATTTTTACAACATAATGTAATGTTTGGCTTTGATATAAAATTTGGCAATTTTGAACATTTTTCACTTGAGCAATTACTATTATTTACTTTGAATTTGTTCAGCATGATAAACTACCATTTTGCTTGTAAAATCTGCAGATCCTTTACTTTGAGTTGGGGCTTTTAACCTCAAAATACTAGTCATGAGTGTCCCTCCTGAAGCTGTGTGCTTGGTGGAAGAGGACGACCATCTCAGACAGAAGAAGTGTATTGTTCTTTGGTCAAAGGTATATGATAGCTGTGCTCTCCTGCTAAAACCTCCAAACAAACTCAAAGTCCCAAAATACTATTTTTGCCTGCTCTTACATCACCAGTGATCTGGTATATCTCTATGAGTTAGCCTCTGCAAGCCCACTCTGATAACTCTCTCAAGTAACAGTTCAAGCTGCCAAACTGAGTAATAACTCTTATGCTCCTGTGCTGGTTTGTCCTAGGAGTTCTCCTTTTCGGGTCAAGAGGAGAAGCTGCACTCACTGCCCTCTAGAACAGTGATCATCATCCTTCCAGACCCAAGACTCCTCTTTAATCCCAATGGATAGCACAAGACCTAGTTAAAATGCTTACAGTATATATTCATTACTATCTTCTATCTCTTTAGACTTGCCAGTTCAAAAGAGATTATGATGTATGCTCCTCCCATGGTCACTAGAATACCTTTCTCCACACAACTATTAAACATGTCAAAGTCCTGTAATTATTTCTATCTATTTTTTAGTTCTTACATTTTAAAAACAAACAAATAAAACAAGCAATGCTGCTGCAGGTGTGACTCATCTCAGACTGGGGTAAATACAACCTACCACCTGAAAAACACTCTGTGCAATTTGAGCACTGGGCTTTTCCCTTCTCCACTAAAGTTTTGAAGGCAGTCATAACGTGGTATAAGGAATAATAGTGTCAATGCAATGAAATCTACTGATGACCACTAAGATTTCTTGACATGCTGAACTGCTTTCAAATCACTTAATGTCCCAAGCCTACAGTTTTAACTGTCACATTAGAACTCTTCCAAGATATTTTTAGAATGGCCGATCTGACAATGAAGGAGCCTGCTCACCTTTGCTCGATGCTCAACGTTGGCTTTTCTGTCCAAAAGCAGACTGACCACCTCTGCTCTGCCTTGGAAACAGGCCAGAGTGAGAGCTGTGTTCCGATTAGTTTCAATCTGTGCATTAATATCAGAGCCCATATCAAGTAACAGCTTCACTGCAGGAACATGGCCATTCATAGCTGCCAACATGAGAGGAGAAATGCCCAGCTTACTCCCAGTCCTAAAAGAGAAGAGGCAATGAATGTAACTGTCAAAATGATGGAACCTAGACTGAAGGTTAGGAAATGAGTATTTTTCTAGGAAACACTGACATGATTTAAGAAAAGTTGAAGAGAAACATAATAATAATAATAATAATAATAATAATAATAATAATAATAATAATACAAAAAAACTAGACAGAGACTGGTAAACAGTAGCTGCAATCCTAGACAGTGGTGCACAATCACCAAATCATGTGAAGTTAATATATTAAAATAACAGGCTGAAAACAAAAGATGAAACTATGTAATTAGTAGCTGTATCCTTACAGATCCCCAACAGGATCAAAATGGCACATACGCTGACCTAATAATTTCTTTATCCTCATCTGTACCCTCATCTGCACCTGAAGAGGCATACTGATGCTTCCAAATAGCCAAACCCACACAGTTGTTACCTTGAATTAATTTCTGCTCCAGCATTGAGAAGGATCTTAATAATGTTAACATATCCTCCAGATGCAGCAAGACTCAGAGGGGTATAGTCAGACACATTCCTGTGTTCTTTATTTGCTCCTCGCGCCAGCAGCAGATCAACCACCTGAAATATAAAATTGTATTAGCAGGATCAGAGACTGACAACAGCCTTTGTCACTGAGTGAAAATGCTAAGAGCCAAAGTGGCAACTTGATAACCACAGGGTACATCAAAACAGATAACCCAGGTTCTCCTGCAGTATCATTTATTTTACCTTGCTAGTATAAAGAAACTCCTGCTAATTACCAAATAGTACAAAAAGATTATGGCAGGACAGCACTTTTCAAATTGAATTTTACATATTAAATATTTAAATCTTCCTCAATTCCTGTATCATAAAGTAAATACTAAAATTATGCATGCTTGATTTTGAAAATGAAGCGGCCTAGAATTAAAAGAGAGTTGTTAGTATAAATAAATGAAATCAGTAGAATTTCTCAAATATATGTAAACAGAGAAGACAAGTGAAAGCTATATCTGAAGTTGTGCAAAATCTGTGAAGGCAGTAAAACAAGAATTAGAAACTCCATCTTGGCTTATGAAATGGCTGCAACTTTGGAACAGATCTAGACCTGAAGAATCTCATTTTTGTGAGCCTAATCTTAGTACACGTTATCTGTGTTTTAAGGAAAAGGGAATATGAAGCCTCATAAAGGACAGACTCTAAACAACTTCAGGTAAACTTGAAGAGCAAAAATGTCTTGACTCCATTTCACCTCCTGTTTATCCTGGTCAAGGTTTTTCTTGAAGCTGACCAGCTCTGAACTTTTAAAATGGCATTTACAGTCAGTCCTCCACATTTGCGGGTTTCATTTTTGCAGATTTGAGTATTCATGGATTATTTGCTGTCACCTCTGCTGCCTCCTATGCTATTTTTAATAGGGACTGCAAGCCTCGTGAGACTGAGAAACTACAAACAAGGCTTGTAAGTCCCTATTAAAAACGGTGTGGGGAAGCAGTGGAGCTGGCAGTAAGGCCACCAGCCACCCACTTCTGCCTTGCGAAGGAACCCTGGTGCCTCAAGGAAATCCACCATGGGTTGAATATGGCAATCATACTTTTTTGTGTACTAAATATGGTTTGGGAGGGCCTAGAGTTATTCACAGTTTTTTCACTTTCACAGGGGTCCTGTGCCCCTAACCCTAGCAAATGTGGAGGAATTACTGTATATAGTTTGATAGAGTTATTCTATACAATTCTGCAGATAAAAGCTCCATGGAACAAAGCTTCTGAAGAATACTGTTTTCCTGACAGATTGTGTCAAATAGCTGTTTAGAACTATTAAAATATGTTTTGGAGAAAGGTATTTCTACTGTTGAATAACATTCACATTAAAAACAGATCTGATACAGTACACTAATTACATAATTACTTTAATACATTTCTTAGTTGCCTTTCAAATCCTCAAGCTAGGATAACATAGAAGGCATTAATTACAATATAACAACATGTTCCAAAGAGCAATGGAAGCATTTCAGGCTGCTGGAAAATCATGTCACTTTTCCCCAACATAAGACTACAATACTTAAACTGAGCTCCTTGCAAGGTATACTAAAATTATAAGGTTACCTCTTGGCGCCCACCGGAGCATGCTAACGAAAGTGGAGTATCCTTAGTTCGTTCAGATTGTGCTTCTATATCTCCACCTTTGTCCAGCAGGATCTCTACAACACCAACATGTCCTGCAGTGGCAGCTAAAATTAGCGGTGTAAAACCTAAAAGAAGTATCAGAAGTTATGTTGGGAGAAAGCCAAATTTAATCACTACACAGGAGATAAATTAGCACCAGTAATTCACAAAAAAATTTCACAGCAGGAATTACTTATGGGAAACTAAAATACAGGCCAGTGCACTCAGTTTCAATTCAGTACTTTAGATATGGGTGGCAGAGGTAACAAGAAGCCTGTATTAAAATAAATACGAACACCATATTCAATTAATATTCAAACTCCATTCAGCATCACAATTCAGTACAGCAACAAAGGTTAGGTTTCCCCAAACCTGACAACACTATTCCAAAGAACATCAGCTCCTGATAAAGCCACTGATTAGTAGTAGGACTTCAGTAACTTACCCTTCTTGTCTCTGTGTTCTATACTGGCACCTCGTGCTATCAACACAGAGACGAGCTCTTCGTGCCCACCAGCACACGCAAGAGTCAGTGCAGTATCATGGTTACTCTCCGTCTTAACAGTGAAAAAGGTACATTTTAAGTTTACTGCAGCACACCTTCTAATTGCTGTATATGTAACAGAAATAACAACTGAAATAAAAACAGATTTATAACTAATCCACACTACTCACGTGGGCATCAATGTCAACAGAAGGGTATGTGGGGAGCACAGACTGAGAAGTCACACTGAGGGTTTGTGAACAGGCCTCACGTGTAGGCGATTCCGTAGTATGCGAGGAATTGGAGCCAGTGGGCACTCTGCTATTAACAGCTGAGAAAGGGGAGGAGGGGAGATATTCAGCTTTTTCCGTATGAAGAGCTTTTCCAAAGAACTGGTCATGTCCACTTTATGAATCATGACCCACCAGGTGAATGAAAAATGGTACGCCAGTTCCAGAAATACTTCGAATGAATTCTTTTAACATGTTGTACTCTGGTACAGAAGCCACATAAAAAATGCATGCACACCCTAAGAAATGTGAAGGCACGTATGTAAAATATATAAAGTATGTCATTTAAAAATATCTAGAAAGAGTAAGTGGGAAAGTATCTTTTCCTCCCCTGAACTGTGAAGAGGGAAGCATCACATATCTGCACACTTTGTGTACTTGCTGGAGTCCACTGCTAGTTTTATATTTGGCCATCCATGTATTATGTTTCTATGTCATTTTCAACTAAGCTCCTGAAGCAGTACTTGATCAAGTAAAACATGTAAAAGAAGACTGACTCACAGATACCTGTGTCAGCAATATTCCTTCCAAATAAGTGAACTTGACTGCAGACCTGAAATTGGATGTGACCCCGCTGTTTTTCTAAGATTTAGGAAACACACTTTAGAAATAAAGCACCATCTTCTCTGTAATTTAACTATGCCACCAACTACTTTTCCTCACAGGGCAAAGGCGAGTGAGAGCTCAATAGCAGAATACATGTTCTGGGTACAGGATACTCCAGGCTCATGTCAACTAAAATGAATCTCAGGCAGCATCATGAGGGAAGAGACTCTGGAAACTACTTGAGACTCTGAAAAGCTACTGCTAATCGCTAGACAAATACTGAGGCCAATGGGTCAAAAGTCTCAGTAAAACAAGTTGTCTGTGGAGAAAATTGGAGCCAAAGATGGGATAAAAGTATTTTTTTCTACAGGAAATAAATCCCAAATATTAAACAAGGAAGCAACTATTTAAAGTTTTTGGTTCTGAAAATGACAGGAAGTAAAGCTGCTGTCAGTGAAAACTAGTGAATTATTTCACTTACCTAGATTAATTTCTGCTATCTGAGCACTGTGTTTGTATCTATGCTTTAACAGCTGTATGAAACAAGCTACATTTTCACAGTCCTCATTTTTGTGCATGAATCTCTAGTTGGCCTCAGGTTACTTTGTTTTTCAGGAGATAAGACACAAAAAATAATATTTGACAATCAAAAGGTACTGCAATGGTTATGTTAACTGCTTACCCGAAGACTAAAACTGCAAAAATATTTACATTTCACATTTTCAAAGTCTTTAAAATACAAATCTCATGAGGGTGAGGCCTAAAAACAAAGGCAAGTAATATCAGTTGCATTTAATTTCAGGCATTCTTACCATTTTTTTTTTTTAAATAAGAGAACCTGTCTTATCAGAGTTAACAACTAAAAGGTTTTAAAATAAAAAGTTAAACATAAACTTGGCTATCCACAAATTACCAGATACAGTATTCTTTCCTTCAAGGAACTGTGGGGAAAAAAACAGTGTTACTGCCTACCTGACTTCCACTATTTTATACATCAGACTTCCCAATCCTGGTGCCTTCATATGTACTGGACCCCATCGTTAGTCAGCCAGCATGGTCACAACTGGAGGGTACTAGGATAGGGAAGGCTGTTCTACAATCAATCTGGCAATGGTACTGAATAGTGCAAAAAATAACATACAAAATGGGGAAAAACCAAGCTTTTCCTCTTTACTAGAACTGTTTAAAAGTACATGATTGGATAAAATTGATTATACTGGCCGACAGTAGAAAACATACTACTGTATAAGTTTTTCAGCAACATCTTATCTCCAAATCAAAATGCAATAACTTTAGTCCAAATACATTAGTGGGCCTTAAGACTGATTTCTGTGACTTTTAAGAAACCCCCTGAAATGGATGCTCTCAAAGTAGTCACATTTTCACCCACTATATGCATGCTGGAAAAAACTGAGAACCCTTTTTTTAAAAGTTTAGGCTTACAAAGAAATTGAGTTTGGATGTCACTCACCAAATCAGCTTTCATACAGTTAATGTAAGAAAAATTTCCCCATCATCCATAAACAAAATCAAGTGTCAAGATACAATAGGTATCTTGTTTTTTGGTAGAATGCTCTAAATGTTTGCTTCTCAAGTGCAGCATATGGTGGTGCCCTGAGTAGTGTGAGACACGGTGCAAGTTAAGGAACACAGGACTGCAAAATTACTCCTTTAAAGGGACAAATGCAAGTGAGACAGGGAAATATCAAGGTAAAAGGGGATGGATGTAAATGCAATGCCATACAGGTAAGGTGCTTATCAATTTGAGATAAGAATGAACGGTGAGGGGTCAAAGGCTCCACAGAAAATCTGAGTTCTGAAAAGAGATTTGAAAGAAGAGAGGTGTCACCTTGCTATTATGGGAGAAAGCAATGAGGGGAACAAGGGCTTATGGACAAAGCCACTGAAAGACAGCATGGAGTAGCTGTATCACAAACCATTCCATTCACTATCACCTAATTACTGAAGAATGCCATCAATTACACATGACATTGAATTTATTTAAATATTAAGCACTGCTGACAGTAATTCCAGTTCCACATATGATGAGTTCTAGATTAAGTTCAGATTCAGAATTCAGCCTCTGCTGCTTTTAGTTAGTTGTACGAATGGAAGGAGGCCTTCTGTTTATGGAAAAGCAATCCAGATCCAAACCTACGAATATATGAAATCTTTTTATACAGGCCACTGAAGGCTTGCAGTTGGACAACTGCAAACGCTACAAGTTAAGTTCCTCGGGGCAACCTATAAAGCTGCAGTTTTATTCAATTAAAAACTTTCTTCACTACATTTTGTTGATATGTTATATTTACATATAAGTGCATGCACAAAGGCAGGATGAAAAAGTTGATAAAAAGTTGTACACTGCCCTCTCCATACTGCTGCACTGACTGTTAAGGAAGGATTAAGATTTAATGGCCAACATTTCTGTTTCTCTTCAGCATCTGGTATTCAAAGATATACTGCCTCTATGCATGGCAGTTTTATTGCTTACCATATTACTTTTCAATGCACCCTTCTAACAAGAGTTTAGCATCAAAGCATGAGACAATCAGGACAGCCAGACACACACGGGTATACAACACAATACTTCTTCCCCCTACCCCATAATGAGAAAGGAGATAAATTCAACAGGACATAAAAAAGGGAGACACGGTGCAGCATCCAAAGATATACCCTTCCACCTAGTGTGTGCATGTGTGTGCACTCTCTCTCAAGCATTCAATTTCCAACCAGCTTGATGCATCTTTAGATGCTTCTCTAATAATTAGCACTGGCAGCCTTGCTTGGCTACAACATATCTACCCAACTCTGCAAGATCCTCATTCCAACAGTAATCAGATAACTATAAGACATGGAGCAAGCACAGAGCATCTCTTTTTAAAGAACTCCTGTGTCTGTACATATACAACACAGACTAGCAGCTACCTGTCAGATTTGTCTAGGCCAGCTAACTAAGGAGCTAGGAAGAGAGAGAGAGTCATGAAGTGTTAAACACGACAGATGCTTCAGTGCCTTATCACTTTTGATTGGGTCAGCAGAGGCAGAGAGCTAAAAAAAACCCACATCAATTTATGTTACCATGCCATGAGGACTATGTTACAAATGAGGACATTTGGATAATAGGGTTAAATTTTACATCAAATTGTGCTGCAGTTCTAGTCCACAACTCTCATGGCTGTGTACTCTGTGATACAAAAGGATCATCACACTATCTAACCTCAGCAATGTGGTACGTGCTGCTATAAGGAGAGATATTACTGTAATACACAGCTGCATAATATATTTAGTAGCCATATAGTTGCAAGTATAAAAACACCATTTGAGGAGTCTGCATCTCTCAACTGACATCAAAAGTGACTGGTAGACAATTCACAATGTCAGCAAGCAAGCAAACAAACAGAAATACTGTGTTTGTTATTATAAGGAATAAAGACAAATTCTGATTTAAAGTCAGCAGTTATTTAATATACACAGAAAAAATTAATGCTTGCAACAGGATACACAAATTTTTGTAATACATCAGTTTCTGTATACTAACACGCCTACAGAACTGCTCTGTGTTCTGTGAGAAATTTCAATACAAACAACTTTATTAGCCCATTTGGTAAAATATTTATATGATAAAGCAGTGCATCAAATGGACAGCATATCTTGATTATGTACTTATAGAGTATAATTTAGGACTGACTTGATGAAAGCATGGGATTTTCCTGTTTCTCAAATAAAAGAATTCTGAGGATCTTAAAAATTTATGGATGAGAAGTATCACAAAAATGGCTGAGGAAAAGAAAAACTGCTTTTCTATCCAAACTGTGAGTGTCAGGTTGTGCAAAGCAGAGTGGAAGTATATGACTGGATGAGGAAATCAAATATAGGCAATTTCAAAATACAAGACAACACAAACGTGGGTTGGAAAAAAGACACTAATACAGTTCAAGAGCTCAAATTGTTCCTTGTGTAAACAACCAGCTCTCTGGACCAAATTACTCTAACCAAAACAAAACTATTCTAACCAAAAAGCAGCACTGTCTTGCTACAAATGCTATTTATTATCTTGGGGCTTTAAGTATTCAAAATGTATTTTTCTATTATCCTATTACATAACTTGGTGAATTCTCCTGAAATAATGATACAATGCATGGAACAGGAGTACTTCATACAAAACTCATGTCCACAGCATTTGAACTTTTCCCACCACTACCTGTAGCTGTACTAATCTCCTATGTACCCAGCACTGGGTAATGCCCTCAAAACATACATGCCTGCAAACATATGTGCATGTGTGCATGTAACATACATTTTTACTCTCTCTATACCACATCACTGCCAACACTCACCCAGTTTTCATAAGTAATTACAGACAACCTATTTCTATCTGCCAAAGACCCTCTAACAATGAATCTTTTCTGGTTCAAATTTTGTCAGTATGCCTACTTCTGCTGTTTTGTAATTTATTTCATATTAGTGGAATACTACATAGTCCAATGAACACTGCTAAAATCCAGATCTTGCTACGGGCAAGTCCAAATTTGGAAAGATGTTCTTTCATGTATCTGTTCATAAACAGGTATTTCAAGCTATCACCAAGGGACTCTTAAACACCATTAGCTGTCTATGACTCAGTAATTCTTCTCATGTGGTCAGCAATATCAGAGATTGCTACTATGCAATGTGAGAAATTAAAAATTCATCTTTTACATGATGCAAAATGCATCAAATTCCTCAACCATATCTATCTGTGTACTGGGCTGAACCAGCCACTGCAACAGGCACTAGAATAATTGTTTTCAGCTTTTTATTAGCATACTAGGAAAAAAAACCTGGTAAGTGCAGTTCCTTTCCCCTTATGCAATCAACTGCACCACTTTAAAGATGCAAATAGTTTAATGAAAAATGCATAGCCTCCTCTAGCTTTTAGAACTCTTATGTATTCAATACCTATAAACACAGCTTCCTTATTTTTATTAAACATTGCTAGCTTATGAATATTATACAGCTCTGGGGAAAGAGTTTAATTGAACCCTTTTTTGTCAAAATCAATAAAGCTAAGTTTATCACATTTTCTAAACATTCTTGTACCAAATAAATTTCAAATGACTTCTTTCTTCCTCTAATTTCTGATACTCCAAATTCAGATTTCCAATTCTCTCTTTCCCTGGCTGGTCACTGTGAATAGGTCAATTTCTGATTTCTTGAGAAGCTAGTTTTACTATTCTTATTTTCAGCAGCGTTGACGGAAAGGAAACAAGAATAAGTTATATGGGTTAGGCCCAGACTAGCATCCTGACAGTGCAATGTGTCTGAGCAGACAGCTTTCCAATATACCAGAGACTGGATTGCTCATGTAAGAGCAGCCCGGCCATCTCAGAAATGCACGACAAACAGATTACTTAGACCATGGCAGGCAAAGTCCAGCCCTGCAGCTCTATATAATCCCCAAAGATGCTTATGACCCTCCAACGCCCTCCAAATTCCTAGGGCTATCCTTCTTCTGGCCAGAATGGGAAAGGATGAATTGTTTCTGCTAAAGGCCTTCAGGAGCAACAACTTGTCTTTTTAAAGAGACTGTCCTGTTCTATGCAACATACATATAACAAAAAAGAGAACCCGGACATCTGTAAAGTCTTCACTGTGGCAGACCTTTCAAGAATTCTGAAATTTCCTTCTTTTTCAGTCTTTTTCTGAAGTCAAAGCTCAAATGGAATTTACTATATATAAACTATGCAAGGATATCTAATCCAGTAAATCTAAACTCACTCCATTCCCTTTAATCAACTATGATAATCTGACACATTAAAATAATCAAGAGAATTGGGATGATTATAATTACTGCAGCTTACCAAGCAAGATCTAGTGTTCACTTTCTGTTGCAAATATTTTCAGCCCTTTCGTTTTAACTAGAGAAAAGTATTATGTATTATTATGTTATAAAAAGTTCCCGCACTCAAATTCTAATGTGAAGCATGTACACAGACAATGCTTATAAGCCCCAATCCATCCATATGGTATCTGCTGGTGTGCAGATTGGCCACAAGTCCAACGACTGCTCCACAAACTTTTACTATCTAGCTTTTCTTCTTGCAATTAGATTCCTAAAAAGTTACAACAATGTAAGCAGAAGGGGAAAAAATATACAATAAGATGTCAATAAACCAAATGTTTGGGTTGACCTTTAAAAAACCAACCCAAATGGTTTGGAATTTCTGACTGAATGCTATCATTAAGAATAGCACGTAACACATATATGTAAGTAAGTATTTCAGAGGGGAAACTGCAACAGAGACTTGTCACAAGAAGTGGGGACAGAGGAAACTGAGCAGACACATTAATGTAAGAAAATGTATATTTCTCAACCCACCTGCTATCAGGTCATCAAGAGTGTCGGTAAGCGTCTGTGCTGGAGTGGCCACCATTAATCCATCTGGTTCTTGAACTAACAGTCCCTGACCATGTCCAGCAATTGGCTGCTGCTGTCCTACATTTTGCTGATTACCTAATACCTTCTGAAGTTCAAAAGAATCTGTCCCATTACAACCTATGTTACTTGAAAAGTTACATTGTGGTGTTGATAAAGGCTGGAGCGGGGCAAACTCTGTTTGCTCAGGAGATGGCGGAGATTGTTGCGGTTCATCTTTACACAGGACACTGTCAACCTGTGCTAACCCAGAAAAGTTATCCCCAGGAAGACTCTCATTTCCTTCCACTTCTGGGAGGACACCTGTGTGTGGGCACTGCTGCTCCTGCGTAAGGGCTGACTCTGTCTGACCTTTGGTCTCCAAATATTCTTTGGTAAATTGCTGTTGGGTTTTCATCTGCAATTGCCTTTCCACCTTTTGCAGTTCCTTCAGTATCTTCTTCTTCTTCTGTACTTGTTCTTCTCTGTTCTTTTTAAGCTCTTCAATCTTATCTTTATTCAATGGCTCACCTTGAATTAATTCCAATGATTTAAGCTGTGCTTTTTCAATAGCACTAATTCTCTGTCCAAGTTCATTCAGCTTGCCTTCTGTTTCTTCTACTATACATTCCAAAGGCTGGTATGGGTGAAAAGGTGACAGTAGGTCCTGATCTGCTACCTGAAGGGAAGTTGACTTCTGCTTGGATGTACCTAAGCACACGAAAAATGTTTGAAAAAATGCCATGCTGAAGTTAACCCACACCTCTCCACGTTTTCCCCACCCAAACCTAATCACATTTAAGATAAACAGGTTAAAAATCTACACTTCAAAACAAGAAGAGAGCACATGACAGAACTGGATTTTAAATATGGATTCCAGTCTCCCTTGAATTACAGCTATTAAAAATGTGGAAGAAAGCGTCTTAAAGAAAATAAAACAGATTGCAAAAAGAAAGCAATATTTAGAATATTTACTGATGTCTTGACTACAAATATTCTGGAAAGCAAAAGCAGTGAAATTCTATAAATATAACTCAACACTGAAACCTCAACCTGTGCAAATCAGTCAATATCTGAAACTCACTTATGTAAATCCCCACCCACTCCTTTCTCTGCGAGTTATCCTCTATAAATAAAATGCAAAAGCACTAACAACTATTCTATCCAGGATAAGAGCCCTGCCAAAAAAAAGAGAGCGGAAAATTTCTTAAACCAAGCATGTATTTGAAGCAGTAAAACACTCTTCTTTAAATTAGTTCAGTTCAAAGGCTTAAAAACTTCCAAAAACTAGATTAGGAAGAAACAGCCCTATACCAGTGTGTTCACAAATTCAAGTCATTCTGGGCTGTGAAGGAGCTTGTCTGTGCAATCAGTGAAATTCAATATGCTTCCTCATACACAGGCATACTGATATTTAAATCTAAAAGCTGATGGCGGAAAAAAGACATTTCCTATCTTTGGGGTTATTGCTAATCATGTGGTCTTGCAATGCCTACAGAATGGATTAAATTATACTGCCTCTCATTAGGACTGTTGAAATACAGATGAAACTGACTACTGAAATCTGCAGCAGGAGTGCATAACCTTTGACTTTCATGCTCTTGGCCACACCTGTCCATCATCTGTTACCACAAGACATACTGGCTCAGGATGCTGTGAGCTAGAACCCAACAATGATGCTCTGAGCTGGAGGACTGCTCTACTACCATGAACACCATAAAAAACTAAGCCAGTTTTTAAAGTACCCATCTTGTCTAGTAATTAACCGAACAACTGTATACTTAAATTTTTTCTGAAAACTGAGATGATTAATTCACTATCACTAGTAAGTATTCTATTAAGTCTCTAATCATTTTTGCAATGAACCTCTTTAGCTCAACATATACTAATCTTTCTTGACTTAGAAACAATACTAGTAAAAATCATGCTATCTATAATATCCTAATAATATTAAACTGGACCAAGTCTCATTATATCTCAAAGTGTACAGTTGTATCTACTTTGGTTTGTCCTGAGGAGGTAATTTATGCAGGTCAAATTCCACCCTTGATTTATAAAGTTCTATAAATTCGTTGTTTCCATTGTCATTAGCATCCTTCAGAAGGTAGAAAGAAAAGCAAACCAAGTATAAAAATAAATCCACAATATGGATACTGTTGGGACTTCAACTGGTTAACCTATCTTAAGAATCAGCATGTCTAGATCCTATTGAAGTCCTGATATTAACTGTCTTAATTCCAAAGTAATTTATAAACCTCATAATCACTGTAAAGGTAGAAACTAGAAAAGCATGCATGGCCATCCAGAATTGTTCCATGTCACAACAAAATTCTGAAGAAGAGACTCCCATACTTCATCTATTACCCTAATATCTGTATCACATTCATGTTATTTTCAATGATACATTTAGTGATTTCCTACAAACTCAGGCAGAAGGCTAATACTAAAAAATGCTTCATATATGTTTTTTGCTTAAAAGTATAGATTCAGCCTTCTAAGGTGTAAATGCAGATGACAGTTCTTTTTGGAATCCCACTATGTAGCCAGATAAAGGCATTTTACTAATATCACATGCCTTTTGCAACATAAGTTGGGAGAGCAAGAGTCAATGCAAAATATTTTTTCCATACTTGATGTTTTCTGCCCCAAAAATGCAACAGGGAAATCCTTTCTTATGTTACAGTAGTGAACCTACACAAATCGTTGGTTGCATACCTTCCTTGGATATTCCAACCAGAGATGCTAACATAAAAAACGCAAATTTAAAAAGTGGACAAATTGATTTTGCCCTTTTTTTTAAATTAAAGTGTTGCTATGTTTTTTTAAAAAAGGATAATACAACTAAGAAAAATAAAAAATGATGATATAATGCTCAGGGCAGGGATAAGTAAATGTATTCTATGGAAAATATGAGGCCCATAAGGTCTTCACCAGCTGCCATCCCACAATTTTCAAATATATTAAAAAAGTTTGCAAAAACGTATCTCCATATCTCATCTTTCGGCCCACTATGCTATGGCAGACCCAGGAGAGGCCTATTTTTGCAATAGAAAATCAAGAACCTGACTTCCAGTTAACTTTCTGTTGCAACAAAAGTCATCTGTTGCATCTAGAACAGTCCAGGGGGGCCAAAAACATGGCAAAATTGACCCCCATCCACCCCCAGCAGGGGGCGTCTGAGTATAATTTTTTTTAAAAAAATCATTAGGGTTGAGACAGCGGCATTCCAGGGGCCCATAGTGGGCCAATATAGTTCCCCAGGCAGTTACCTACGTTTGTTTCAGGGTATGAACTACAATTCCAGCAATACTATTGGTATGAAATATATCACAATAAAACAAAGTCTTTTAAAATGATGTATAAAGTTATGAAAAAAAAAGCTTAACATAATAATATATTAAGAAAATATGGTATATAAAAATTAAAACCTGATCTACTTTAGAGATTATTTAATTTAGGATACTTCATCCTTCATCTTGCAAAATGCACTGAAGAAGTAGAAAATACAGAAAAAGGAAACAAGAGTGCTAAACAGTAATTTTCCCTGGGGTCGAGACCATCAACACAGCAAGATTCTTATGACATTTTAATGAAAAACACTTGATGTCACCCCTTGCCTCACTCCTGAAAAAGAACATTTTGCAATCAACACTAACTGTAACACTGGGAAAATCAGTTTAATTCATAGCCCCTTTAATCTTAATCCCTTGCTCATGAAAGCTGATAAGTATTTAAGATTTAGAGGAGATTATATCCAAGACCCCTAAACTAAAGACATTCCTTTATGTCATGCTCTAAATTTAAAACAGTAAGAGCATATGGATCCAGTTAACAAAAATTGATGGATAAGCTAATTCACTGTCAAAAGGAATTACAGCAACAGGACTACAAATCTGAATTCTTAATTCACTTGATCACTGTTAAATTAACCTGAATGCTCTCAATGGTCTAATACAATGCTTAAACAAAACTATCAAAAGGATGCTTTTGTATTGCATGAGATATCTAAGCAGTCATCATTTGTGGTTTACATAAATAAAGAGTTGAAATCAGCTGGAGTTACAGCAAGAAAAGCATGCACAGCTTAAAACATGTAAGAGGACAGAACTATTGTTTTTCCATTCATAAGTAGTATAGTGAAATGTATGAACAACCATGCCAGTGTCAAAATCAGAACATAAAGGGCCACAGCTTTCTTACAAATGGAGTTGACAAAAGCACTTCACATTACCACTTGAAATTACAGGTTAAAAAAATCTAAGAGCAGAGCATCTGAAACAATATCAGCAATTGGTTAGAGTACTGTTCCTTCTATCAAGTAATAGAGCATGCTAACCAATATGTCAAGGATTCAGTCAGCTATCTCACTCGCATTTGATTTTCAGCTACAGCCTAGTAGTGAGTAAGTAAACAGAGTAGGTCACATAGAAAAGGAGAAACAGACTGAGGTTGCGTGAATAGAAACAGACAGGAAGAATCTAAAACAACTAAGGTACTTCCAAAAATGATGGAAACTGGCTGACAACTAGCTGAACAGTAGGGTTTCTATACCACTGAAATCAGTTACTTGCGACATCCTATGATGGTCTGACTCCCCGTGTCAGATATAAAATGGAAGTGGGGAGGAACAGGGAAAAATCTGCTCTAATTTTTCCCCTTACAGTGCAGGGCAGAAAGCCCCCAGCCCCATATCACATATTGGTATCAACTCTAATAATCTCTATTGGTATCTGCTATGCCCTTATCATCTCTCATATTAGTATATAATAACCTCTCTTGGATACCACAAGCAGTTAGGAAAACTGCCATATCTGAGCCTTCTTTTTCTCTTTCCTTTCCTGACAGCCTTAAAAGTTTCTAAACCCCAGAAGTCAACGAACATTGATTCTTTTCAAGTCCTTTTGAACTTTTTCCTTTGTAGTTTTTAAAATTATACCAAAAATACATTTTAGTTTATATGGTGTGTCCCTTGGCTATTAAGAAACCACTAACTAGAGATTTTGGGGGATTTTTTAACTGTTAAAGTAAAAGACACCAATCTAGGTTCAATAGGGAAGATGAAGATATAGAACCTGATTCCTAATAGTTTACTGATATCCAATGTTCCTGGAAAACAAATTCCAAGGCAGGATCAGGCATACAGGCACAAACCTATTTTAAATGAGTGAAATGTCCAGAAGTAGATTCAGCTTCCAGCCATTCCCCATGTTATATCCTTTTGCTTTTTCCTACTGATTAGCCCAGAGTAGGTGTGGGAAATGTTTTTCAGTGTGAGAGCTGCATTCTCACATAGTTCAGCTTTGAGGGTTGCTTTGAAAGCAGTGAACAGGGTCTCGCATAAGGATGACCACCCCTACTGCACAGCTGTTGGGCTGGGTGAGAGAATCGTGCTACTGGAACCAATGTCAAACTTTCCTATTAAGCTTCCTTACCTCCTAAGGGTGACTAAGGTGCTGTAGAACAAGAGAGGCTTTCTTTTTCTTTACAGCTGGAAAAGGAAGTTGAAAAATGGATCAAAGGGCACTTGGGAGTACAGTCTGGGTACTACGCTATGTAACACATTTCAAGGTAGGCTGATTATGGAAAAGTTGGTCTCCAGGCTGAATTTTGTTTTGTTAATTCACTAATTCAACCCTGACAGGGTCTAAATCAATCAATTTTTCTTTTCAAATATACCACACTTACATTGTCCATACAGTTTTAAAAGTTTAACTGGTTAGTCACTTGATTATCTAAGCATAACTGAAAGAAATGTTAGGTGGACATAGCAAAAATTACTGACATGTATTTACGGATAGATCATATCTTGTACCAACACATTATAGTCCGTTACTATGTAGATTTGCTACATTTATAGTTAGTGTTACAAAGTGAACTTGGTATAAGCCAAAAAAGGAGATTCAAACATGTTGCTGGAACTGCACTCTGAAATAACCTATGGAGAACAGAGTTCACAGTACTTCACTTTCAGCTCATATTTGTTAGTGCTGGGAGTGCTGCAATGACACTGAGACATTTGTTCACATCATGGTTAAGTAAGACACTTTTAGTGAAAATAGAGAGCATCCACCGCCAGTGGAAACAATTAATGCTGTACTAAATGTTCCTTTTGTGTAATCCACTGTGCAGGTTCTAGGGTCATACACCCATGAAGAAGCATCATGATACACCTCTCAGAAGTAGTCCAGAACTGAATGTAAACCTCCAAAGAAAAAGAAAGCTATTGTTGACACTAACACTATGGGGTTCAAAGGGAGTTGACACCAACACCCTTCCTCAATTTAAATGAAAGATAACCAAATGATGCATCTCTAGATACAGGGAACCTGCATATCTAGACTTTCAAGATCATCCACAGTATGTGAGTTGGTGTGTCTGAGAATACACCCAGAGTCAAAGGCATAGTTGTTGTCTAGCAGCATGAGGGCACCCTCTCTCCTAGTCCTACTGTATTCCTGCTGAGCTCTAATTCTTTTAACAGCTCTCCAGCAATGCAGAACATTCTGATCCTTGATCCTCTGACAGCTACCTGGCATTGTGGATAAGATGAAAATATAAAGCAATAGTTGTGGGAATAGCACACTACAGGTTTAAGCAATGCTGTTGCTGAATTTTTTCATAGCCTGTTGAACTTTACTGAATTGCAATGCCACTTCTGTGACATTACCATAATCATCCAGAAGGTTCTACAATGGAAATGACTATAACAAGACACTAATATCAGACTCTCACAGATACAAGTGTATCAAACTAGTTTTTCTAAGATATGAAATGCCAATCTTGGACGCACTGTCTTGAAAAGAGTGAAATTTATGTATTCTGGTTATAAACTGAATCCATTACTGCATCTAAAAATCCAACAGCAAGAACAATTTAAGGATTGGTGCAGTGAAAAGCTGTTTCTCAGATAAAAAAAACAACCAGAACCAGATTTTGCATTTAAAGTAATGGAACCTGGCTGTTTGGAACTCCTGCTCAGAGCTGGATACTGGTCTATTTTGTGGGAAAAGCTTATGTGTGCTTTTGTGCAGAGTGCAAACTAGTATTTTGTGATCAATTTCTTCTCTTTGCTAATCCACAGAAGCAGCAAATGTAATTTTCACCATAAAGGAAATTTCAAGAACATGTAGAGCCCTGGCATGTTAATTATAGATATAGAAAGGAAAGAAAAACATGGCTGTTGTCAGAATGCATACAATTTCGTCCATCTCCTAGTTTTCATGTATCAGATATATAAATGCTGTATGTTCGCACTTTGCCAAAGTCATTCAACAGGCTGAAAAAATGAAAACTGAAAATGTTGCCAAGCTGTTATTGAACTTTCTTTGAATTTTATCCTTCTAATGCAGTAGTTCAGAATGATAGCGGAAGACCCAACTAGTATTATATAGTGCTCCCAAACAGCATTCTCTTGGAGTCACTGAGCCAACTCAGGCAATTCATTCAAAAGTCCTATGACAGGAAGTGTGTTATCTTCAGAGACCTCTTCTGCCTCAGTAGCAAATCTGCTAAACCACCTTCCAGGCTACAGTCAATTCATGCAGCCTGGAGTATCTGTCCTTCTTAAATTGTAACTGAGCTTCTTAGAATGTATTTTTCAGAAGAAGACTCACATACTCCAATAACCTAACTCCATAACTTTTTATAATACAAGAGAGACTTTAGAACAGTATGCTTCTACCACTGCTTCATCTTTGGACTGGCAACGATCCCATTAAATGTCAGATTTTAGTTTCATCTATACTACACTAGTTCTGTGTCAATCTAGTGTTTGAAATGTGAAATAGAATCCAATAGTCTAAAACTTCCTTAGAGACTAATAAACATTAAATCACAAAATGATTGCAACCATCTTGTAAACAATTAATATTTCAGTTCAGATTTAGGTAATTAAGTAACTAATAATTCTATTTGTTTTTAATTTAATTTAATTTAATTAAATTTAACAAATCCGAAGCAAATTCTTTTGGGTAATGTATACATGGAGAAGTATTCTCATCAGCCTCAAAACTTGAAAATCAGCTTGAGAACCAACATTTTTGGCCTCAGCATACCTGTTGTATTAAATACACTGATTCTTGACTGACCCCCAAGTGCCCATAAAAGCTATCTCTGCCACAAACACAAGTGATCTATAAGGATATGATAGGGGAAAATAAGTTATTTCCAGACCTCACATTAGGTCATCTGACACTCACTTTAACTAGTTTCCATTCTGTCATTTAAAACAAGACCCCAATAGTTACAAATTATCTGTATATACTTAGGAATTTACCAACACACAACACTAACCAGCCACATGTCATGTGTCTCAGGTTAACTCTATGCATACCAGGGATAAACATTTTTTTTGGGGGGGTGGCCTCTAATGCATGGAAATTCCTTCTGGAGTATACTTCTTTTCCTTCAGGATTTTAGAAACAAGACTTGTTCTAGAGAACTTTGAGAGCCATTAAATAATAGGCATAGCATATTATCTTAGGGCCTAAATCCCTAAAGCAGTGGTTCTCAACCTGTGGGTCGCCAGATGTTTGTAGACCTCAGCTCCCAGAAGCCCCAGCCACTATGGTCAATGCTCAGGACTTCTGGGAGCTGAAGTCCAAAAACATCTGGGGACCCACAGGTTGAGAACCACTGCCCTAAAGGCACCCAATCCTGTCTGATCTTGGAAGCCAAACAGGGTCAGCTCTGGTTAGTATTTAAGTGGAAGAACATCAATGAATATCAAGTATTGTAGGCTGTGTTTCAGGGGAAGGAAGTGGCAAACCACTTCTGAGAATTCCCTGCCTACGAAAAGCATATGAAATACATGGGGTTGCCCTGAAGCAACAAGTGAGTTGACAGGCAGGCGCACACGTGCACACACACACACACACACACACAATATTGCTTCATTCTGAACCATCGATTTCTTCTGTACTATGCCTTTATCTAGTATAATTAATTTGATAAATAATGTAAATTGCTGCTGTTTGTAAATCTCAGAATCCATCTTTTACACGAAAAGAATTTCTCTGACTGCAAAATTTAGGGCAGAGTACATGCTCTGATAATACCAGGCTAAAAATGTGTGTGAATCACTATGCACATCAAGGAAAAGAACTATATAAACTATATAAACCAAGACAAATGATATTTGAACTTTTTTTTAAACATATATTGAAGACCTCAGTTTTCCTCCACAAATGCTCTCAGAAAATATTTCCACTTTGTTACAGTAATTACCATTTTATCTTAGCTGCTCTACTTCTAAGCCCTAAAATGGAAAGAATATTATGTATGTTCTGCACAGCACTTAGCATATTGTTTCACTAAATATGGATAAAGCAGCTGCAGATATTTTAAATTTACCCTTGTGCAAAACCATTTCTGCATACCCTATCAGGTCTGAATACAGCTATACCCATTTCACTCCCCAGTTCACTATCAGCCTTTATTTAACGAAGACAGTACATCTAATCACGTTTAGATGTCTTAGCAGGACAGTTTGTAATAGAAAACTGAATAAGCCAAATCAAATAGGGCCATTATATTGGGACTTAACATCTGTGGGAGGGAGAATGTCCAAAATACGTCTGCACCAGCCATTTATAGCAGGTACAATATGAACTTTGTTATGCACCTGGGTTTATCAAAGATCTGCTACACGTAAAACACATTTGTCTTGGTAGATCACAGGTTTTGTTGGACAGAGATCTAAGGTAAAACCCACTTAACGGTAACAGATACAAAAGAGTCTCTTGATATTTTGACTTTGACAGAATGTTCTGAATTTATTATTTGCACTAGTAGTAAAATCTACAAAGGAAATGCATGCACAGATATTACCAGTATGATTAAATCATCGTTGTTTTTTGAAGCCATCTCATTGTTTACTACAGCTACAGATAGATCTCTTGTTATTTTTATTGCAATTTAAGATCTCAATTTTATTTATTGTAGGCAATTTCTCACTATGAGAACTAAATGTGGCTGATGATTTTAGAAAAATTTTGTGAAATATATTCTACAGTCAGAGGCCAAAGCTTGCTTTTGTCAACAGAAGTCACTATGGAACAAAACAGATTGCTCTAAAGAGAGTTTCAAAAGCAGCTCATACTATGGCACACCAAGTCAAGTGGTAACTGGACTTGGCTATTCAAAGTCAAAAATATTACTGGCTAGTACAACTACAAGGAACTCTGGTTCTTTGCCAGTATATATCATCCCTCATACTAGCTTGAGAAAAAAGACCTCCACCATGAAAAATGACTTCCCAAATACTTCTCCATGCCCAAAGTGCACAGTGAATTTAAAATGCTAACACGTCACATAATTTAAAAATAGTTATACACGAACCTTTGGGGAGACTTAAAAGTGCAGGGGAATTCTCTTGAGGAGCTCTGTCAGGTTCCTGGGGAGGTACAACCATGGCAAGTGCATGCATTGGTACACGTGGGACCTGCAAAATCAACTCAGAGAAGAGAAACAAAATCAGCAACTTTAAAGGGTTTTCAGAGTGCACTTAGTCTGCCCCAAAAGTGCATAGGTTTAAATGAACTTTACAGTGTCTGGATCCAAAGTTGTCTGTCCATTGGAGCATCTTCCAACTAACTGAGGATTGCTCTACAGCAGTGGTTCTCAACCTGTGGGTCCCCAGATGTTCGTGGACTTCAGCTCCCAGAAGCCCCAGCCACTATGGTCAATGCTCAGGGCTTCTGGGAGCTGAAGTCCATGAACATCTGGGGACCCACAGGTTGAGAACCACTGCTCTACAGGAACAGTGAAAACCTCTAGGGATTACAGTGTTTTTCTTCTCCTGTTCACACAACCCTAATACATAATACACTCAACAGTGAAAAATCTTTAACTAGCTCTGGTGCAACACTAACAAATTTTCTCCCTCCACTAACTAGATCTTTGAATGAAAACTGTTATCTCTGAGGAAAAGAATATTTCATGTGAAACAGTCACTACACATCACAGCCCTACCTACACGAAGCAAGATAAACTACACGAAGCAAGACAAAGTGCAAAAGACAAATACATAACTAAGATCTTGATTTCAAAGAAGATTATACATTTATCTCTTTCACTGAGTTCTATGTGGTTTTGAACCGTTTAGCTTAGCTACACCATCTATTACATTCTAATGCACTTGCTTATAAACTGGTTTGAAATATGGACCACAGTTTTAGACATTCTTAGTATTAAAATAAACATTTAAAGACTGAAGCACTATAATTACAGACAGAAACACAGTACCAGACTAATTTAGTAAATTTACTACATGGAAACATGGTGCTCATGATTTCAAGGAACCACAAGTTATAATATCAAAGTCTTTCACTGGTCCCTAAGAATTCACTGTCTTTATATTTGTCACTATATCCCAGCTTTCAGTCTACGCTGGAATGCAAATCTGCTTATAATTAAAATGTGCACCAAATTATAACAGGCAATATGCGAGGGTATTTATAGCAGCTCTGCTCCCTGGCAGCTAGTAACAGTCCAACTCCTGACTGTTCCATCCAGGGGGAAGAGGCAGAAGGAGCTGTACATGTATTTTTATGCAGTCAATAGTTATATGAATTCCTTTACTTGACTTTCACACAAATCACGCTTTTTAAAATTTTTAATCTCAATCTCACAAAAATGAATCTCTATTTTCCAATACTATTATTAAAATCTTTATAACTTACCTGAGACTGATCCTGAGATGGTGGTGTGAGCTGAGACATGTCTGTAGTTGGAACTGACAGAACATTGTTTGGGTAATCCAATAAATAAGAAACAACATTTGTGTGACCCCCTTTTGCAGCTTCAATTAGCATAGTTGACCCATCCTGAAATACACATCAGATGATGATATCATAAAATCACTTGTTATCTGTTACACAAACCAGATTCCTAACATTGTATTACATTATACTGCAAGATATATTATAAGATCAATATAATTAGGAAATTCGAGAACCATTACTCACAACAACTAATAAACATAATGTGGAATAAACCGAGTTACTTGAAGTACCTTAAGACGATGAGTGGGATCTGCACCATGAGCTAGTAGCAGCTCAACAACAGCAAGATGGCCCCCAGCACATGCCAGCGATACCACTGTGTGGTCATTATTAGCTGTAGCCCGGTTAACATTGGCACCTATCAGCAAAAAGATATAATTATGGGAAATTTTCAAGGAACAAATTTTGTGCAGGAAAATCTTTAGTTAGCATTTAGATTTAAAATGTTCTTTTAAAGAAGCACAGTAATTCTGAAATTTAAGCAGCTGGAAACAAAACTGTTTAGGCCTGCAGTTTTTAAAGAACACAGCAAAAGTAGGTTTATTATGATTAGTTTTAGAATTAGTAACTTGGATCCAGAGACTAAATTGTGTGTAAAAGGCCATCTGTTCTCAGGAAAAGCTTTTGCCTAATCCTAACATCCTACCTGTACATTTGGAGAACTGTCTCTGAGAAAATAAAAAGTCCTTCAAGCTCACCAGAAAATGGCTACAGATAGTCAAGCATTATTCTTATAAAATAGCTAAATAAACTCATTCCAGAAATACACCAAATAAGAACTTTGTTATAATGGCCATATATAATGTATACTATAAAGTAATGTATTCTTTATACAAAATATCCTTGACACCAATTTGATTAGCAATCCTTTAGCTGACATTACTACTACTAACCTTTGCTAATAAGAAATTGTACAGTGCATAGATGACCCGCTCTTGCAGCCTTCATTAATGGCGTCCTTCCACCTTCAGATTCATGTTCCTGTTTTAGGAACGTTATGAAAAACATTATGAAGAATACATAACTAGGAGATAAGTAAACAAACTAAGATGTCATCTGGTGCTCTACTATTAGAGCAAGAAAGGAAGAACTTAGAGGTTGTATCATGGGTTTAAAATATGTGTGGTTTTTTTTTTTTTGTAAGACCAAGTCTAACTCAAATACAGCATCATGCTCCTCAAGCTTCCTTCTAAATCAATGAGTCTACAAAATTCTAAGCTTTATACAGTCAATCAAAGAGCTGTGCAGAAATGTTGTCTGGCAAGTAGACTAGAGCAATGCATTAGCAAACTGTTAAGGATAAAAAGTTCACTATTACATTAAGAAAGGAAATACTACTACCTTGTTTATTGTTACTTCCTGCCAAATCTAGCAGCCAAACCTTGTAACATATACAATTTTAATCCCAAAGATTATGACAAAACTACAGAGGTGCATAAGCAGCAAACACTGATGTAGGAAATCTAAGTTTGAAAAATGTTGACATGTTTCAGTCTCCTGTAAGTGAGCCAACCTATAGCAGGATGTAAATTGCTAATCTATATTTGCACTGCTGAGTTATTTAAACTCCGTTCATGCAATTCACTTTGAATATGTTGCCCAAGACATTTCTCACTAGGTTTCACAGCAAATAAAATTGCTGTTCTGTGCTGTCAAGTCAAATTCAACACATGTCAGTCCTATGAATGGCAGATTTCCAAAATATCCCATTATTAACAATCTTGTTCAGATCTTGCAAACTCAGGATTACTGCCTTTTTGATTCAACAAAACCAGTGATCTTCCTATTTTCCTACTGGCTCAATTTTATCAGGCCTTACTATCTTTTCCAATCAGTCAATACTTTCACTAACTATCCTCAATTAAGTTCAACCCTTAAAGAGACACTGAAACCTTACTAAATCTGCACCAGCTTGAAGTAGTACATCTGCAACATCAGTGTGTCCATTTTCACAGGCGTAGGTCAAGGCAGTGTCTCCTGTTGCAGTTGTGGCATGGACATTAGCGCCTGTTGAAGAGTATTAAGTTTAATTATTTGCAATAACATATTTAGAAACTTTTCCAATTAATACTTGATTTGATACTGCTCGCATTACTTTTGATTTGCCAACCAGTATGGTCCAGACGACAATTAACCAACTCTTAAAATTGGAAGCTACATTAAACCTTTTTAAAAATATTTTGGTCTAATTACAGACACTTCTTTTAGGGTAGTACTCTCTAAGGGGCAAATCATTCCACTGCCTATCAAATTAACACAAATTCCCTTAGTCAGCACAAAAGTTGCTGGTCAAGAAGGACAGATCCAAAACAGCCTTCAGAGAACAAAGGCCAAGACCTTACACTGGCATGTAGCTCCACATTCAGTTTCACATTCTCCAACGATATGACAGCTGTCAAGTACCAGGAGGGACCTATGCTGTTGCCACTCACCAGCGGAGAAAGCAAGGAGAGGGAAGTGATTCAGAATACTAGGAAGCAGTTGATCTCAGTTCACTCACGGGAAGAAGAAATGAGGACATGGTCCCAAAAGTAGCACACCTGCCTTTTTCTTCCCCAGGAGCTCAGAGCAGCTGTATCTTCATTATTTGAACTGCCTCCCTTCACTACTTCACTGTAAGTGACAGCAACAGAGGTACCTCACAGGGCTTGACAGGTACAAGTCATGGACAACTTTTGGATGGACTGAAAGAGCAAATGAATATCCCATACAAATGGGACTTATGCACATGTAAATTACTAACAAGATGCTGACCAGAATGAGTAGAAAGATCCTCTGATTCTTGGCAGTGTATAGCCTTGGCCTATAAGCCCAGTTCTATATATCTTGTATGTTTGCAGTATTCACACAGTCAAAGAAATCTTGTGAAAAACTAAGCAAATGAACATTTTTGATATTTAAAAGGATGCAGCCTAGTCTACTATTGATACCAGGCAGGCCTGCAAATTCCCCTCAGATTAACTCAAATTCAAGCACTTTACTTGAAAATATTTTTCTTCTATAATTTTCAATTGTCTTCTCAGTTAAAAGGAAAAATATGTTTCAAGTAGGTGAATCAAATACCATTTGACTTTTTGCAGATTATCACCTTGTAATATCCAATATGATAGATAAAACTAGCCCAAGGCTGTCCCTAGATGTTCTGACAAAGTCTAAATTCTTATTTTCAATAAAGACTTCAGATTTGCCTCCTTAACTAGAGCAAGAAGAGAAAGTGCTCTATTTACAACTTTTTATAAACATTTGTTATTTCAGCATTAAATACATGTTTACAGCTATTTCAACAAGATTCTGATTGAAAAATGGAAAGGATATACTAACACATATAGCAGTAATGTTGTCTACTTGCCAAGTGGTGTTATGTTTCTAGTGTTATTTTATTATAGCTAGCCCCATCATTTTTATTTACAAAAAATAAGAGGGGGTGGGAAGAAATCTTGAGTTGAACTCAGAATTATCAGCACTTAAAGGACATTCAGTTAAGTTAGTGAGACTTCAGTTGTTGTCAACATAAATACTGTTGATTATAGTGATCCTTTATAATGTCAGAAGTATGACTAACTCGCCATCCACCCACTAACATTTTTCTTACAAATTAATAAGAGCCACGAGTTATAAACCATCTATAATATTTTCTACAGTAGCTACGAACGTACATACCTGCTGCTAGTAAATACTTCACCAATTCTAAGTGACCCTCTTGTGCTGCTTCCATCAAAGGCGTAGAACATCCTAGTTCTATATCAGCTCCTGCCTTAATAAGGAAGTCAGCTACTTCTGAAAACCCTCCGCAGCATGCTAGAGTTAAAGCTGTCTCTTGTGTCTCTTCTGTCTGTGCATTTATATTAGCACCTGTTAAACAAAATATTATTAGAATATTAAATTATTAGCATCTCTATTGGGGGCATCATTTCAGTGTCATTAGCAACAACTATACCTATTAAGCTATCCAATTTGTGAATCTGTACTTTTTGTTGTACTTTATGGTTTTATAATAAAGTTGAAGGATTTGCTTCTTTCAAATTAGTTCTAAAGAATGGAATGAAAGAGACAAAGCTTATAATATTGCGAATTTATTCCCAACTTATCTGATAGTTACCTTATCACCTCACTAAAGGAATATATTCTAAAGCATTTTAAGTTCTAAATGAAAACACCTAAATACCACCTGCTTATTCAGGTACACAATGCTGTCTGCAAATCTAGCTTCCAACAGCATAATCTTGATGGACTAGTAGTCCATTGAACTACTAGTGAGAGAGAGATGAATGAATAAGAGAACATGAGAAGACAGACAGAATGTGACTAAACACTGACAGAACAGAAAATGGGTCATCATTATCCTGACAAAATGAACACTGGGCACTCATCTAGAAGGTTCCTTCCGGTTTGGTATGATAGAAGCATCTAAGAATGGGTTAATGTCCTCTATCACCCAGGAAAACAGAAACCATGTGATCTAGATTTCTGTCACTTGACAGGATTTTGCCATTAGGTCCAGGCCCTGGACAAGGCGTGGAAATGGACTGGCAAGGCATGTAGAAGCATATAATCTAGTGAGAACAAAGCCTACGCCACATGATCTCTGCTTTCTTCAGCAGGATTTAACTCACTGTCAAATGTTTACTCATACCAAACTAAAAACCACTGTCAGAATTTAAACACTGTGTGTTCTTGTTCTCTCTAGACGAGCAGCCTAAAGAGTTCAGGGCTGCCTGCGGTGGCACAGACAGGAAACAGTGTTCTTTCTTCACGTTTCTTTCAGCACTGGTCAGCTTTCCCACCTACTTCATCCCACAGATCCTCTTTTGTAGGGATGGGCCAACTGAATCCAGGAATCCTCAAATCCTGAGCAAGGATTTGAGTTTCGGGGATCTGAATCCCCCTGCCAAAACAGGCAAATCGAATCTCTCGAATCCTGCCCTGGTCGCGGTTAGAAGGTGGTAGGGAGTGCTCCCTGTGCTTCTCTTCCCAGCTGCGCGCCAATATGGCCAGTGGCAGGCCGCAAAAGCTGGCGGACAGGGCAATCTTGCCCTCTCCATCCTGGTGCCGTAACTACCAGGCCTGATCTGGTTGGGGCTGGGTCGCCAAAGCTGGCAGAAAGGGCGATCTCACCCTGTCTGCCCTGGTGCTGCTGGACCCGATCTTACCAAAACATTCCCTCTACTCTATATAACCTTCTAAAAATAATAACTAAAGGTACAGTCCTATACCTGCTGGGTGGAATGCTCTGAGGCTGGAGCGCTTTGAGATTTCCTGAGTCTTGCTCCAGTCTTGCCGGCAGAGCAGAACAGGTGTGATGTTTCTCCTTTTTTTTTATCTACAATTTGGCCCTGGTCTAAATTTTGCTTTGTATTAGGAGTATAGTAAAGAGTCCCTGCCAGCTAGCACTCCCTGACTCACTGTTGCTTCCAATCCCCAGGGAATCTTGGGTAGGGAGCCACTGCAGAAATTTTCCCAGTGGCTGGGAAGAGACTGGAGGGGTACCCAAGATTCCTTCTCTCCCTCTGCTGTTGGAGGCTTGTGTTCAACTCAGAGGATTTTTCCCCAGTCAGTTCCATGATCTGCTCTTTGACAGAGGCATAGAAAGTTAGAGATTGGGCTCTTCTGCACAACCACCACCATCCCATTCAGAAACTAGTCAAACTGGTTAATGTAAAATAAATTACAGAAAACTGTAAGGTTTTAAGCTTCTTCCCTTTATGCTGGCTCTTTTCCTCTCCCTCCCTGAGAGTCCTTTCACAGTACACAGTTATGGAGCTTTGATTCCACCTGACCTGCCATGGCTGCATTATATGGGCTCCTGGTGTTTGTAGTTTGGTCAGAGGCACTAGAGGAGCTCTCTGGCTGAGAATTCTAAATATCCCTCCATAAACTGTCAGTCCCAGGATTCCATAGAATGTTGCCCTGGAATCATAGCGCTATAAGTGTGTAGTGTAAAAGGACCCTTAGTCTGAGTTCTAATCCTGTATATTGTTATATAAAGGAAATCTCACTGATAAAAATCAGTAAAAATGCATGAATCAGACAATAAGGCTACAAAACTTTAGGTATGTAAACCAATCAGATCCTCTGCCATATGCCTTACTGATGTAACTACAAAAGGGACTAAATTCTTGTAATTTTAATAACCATGTAGAAAAGAGAACTTGAGCAACAGATACCCTATGCCAGGCAGGTGACAAGGAAATAAGCTGCCCCTGCTGAAATATTTTCTTGTCAGGGCCAATCCTATCATTAGCAAAGTAATCCAACCACATTAGGGTGCTGAGGTGGTGGAGAACAGTAGAAAGGTCTGGAGGAGAAAGCTCTGTGGGCCTTGCAGTTTCTTCTGTGCCCCCTAGGTAGCTGGCTCCCTTTAGGTGCAGTGGAAGAGGCTGACTCCCATCATCACAGCCAAAGTGCAATCCAACCGCCAATCAGTTCAACTTCTGCGCATGAAATGGGGCAGGATGCCATCTTGTCCTTTGCCTCAAGCAGCAAAGGGTGTGATCTCACTTTCTTCACTTTGCTGCCGCTAGACCCCACAAAACAATGTTTTAAAACTAAAAAAACTGAATTTTTTTATTACAAAAAAAAATTTTCTACGACAGAAAAAGGAGTTGAATTATCTGTCCTTGAATTCTCTTATCTTCTTAATAAGAAGTATGTTTTCCTGAACTGAAAACTATTTTTTGTTTTTCATTAAACAAAGATGTCAAATTCTGTTTCAAAAACACTTTTCAGTAGAAGTGCTTTCTTTCCCTTGCTTTTTAAACCCTTTTTTCAAAAAAGGATTAGAAAGATTCGAGAGTCATGGATTCCCAGAACCTTCACGGAATTCAGATCCTGATTTGGAAAATTCTGGATCCGTCCCACCCCTACTCTTTTAGTTGGCAGGGTCTCCCACAAAATGTTACCCCTTCATATGACTTAGAGATTCTAACACCCTTCAGTCCTGGCCACTGGCTATATTGCCTGAGGCTAAGAGATTTCTAGTTCAAAATATCTGGAAGTCATCAGACTAGGAAGGCTGCTTCAGCACAAAACCAAGCTTCTCCAAGCCAAAGAACACTGGCTGCTGTAAGAGAGATCTTTAAACAATGAAAAGAGGTTGGTGGGGAAGGGTGTGGTCTGATTAACTGAAACTATCTTTATCAACATGCTTGTGTGTATGTGCCTTTAAGCTGCCTGTCAACTTATGGCAACCCCATGTATTTCATAGAATGTCATGAATATTCTTAAGCAAGGCATACTCAGAAGTGGTTCTGATAGTTTTTTCTTCTATGATCAACATAAAGAATTTTAAACAGATTAGTAGCTCTAGTAATCACACTGATATGGACATAACATTAAACCACAGTTTAACATTATAGGTTTTCCACTTTCCTCTCACATTTCTCTCTTTCTTCTTTTCCAGCTCTTGCTTCCCTTTTTGATTCACTGCAAATTGACACAGTACCCAGAAAAACTGGTTAATTATGGCTTATAGAACCAAATCAACTTCAAGCAACAGTTTATGAAAATCACTAGTTTTCAGTAACAATAATGAGTTAACCATAGTTTAGTGATTTGACAAGCCACTAAACTGCAGCTAATCTAAACTGGAAACTGAAGTTTCTGATCTCCACACAGCTGCAAAAGAAAGGAAAAGAGGGAACATGGACACATATGGGAAAAATTAGGTTCATTCTTATAATGTTAAGCCATGGTTGTTTCTGGATATAGAAAATATCTTCAGTGTAATTAGCAATACAACTATTTTGCCTATAAGATTAGTACGAAAGCAAAGATGACAACTAACAACAATATTAAAGCCATAGGATGTTAAAGGAAACTTGTTCTTTACCTTGTGCTAATAATAAAGCAACCATTTCCTCATGGCCTTCTCGAGCAGCTTCCATCAATGGTGTATAGCCTTCATCGTTAACTTCCTCAAGATTGGCTCCCCTTTCTATCAACAGGGCTGCTAGTTCCACATGACCACCACAAGCAGCAAGTGTCAGTGGAGATTCAAATGAATCAGCAGGCATGTTTACTTGAGCACCGCTGTCCAGCAACAGACGAGCTACTTCCACATGGCCATCCTATTAAAAATAAAAAAGAACAAAAGGTAAAGTAAAGTAAAGAAAAGGCAAAGCTATTAAAACAGTGCTACTCAAAGTGGTGGTTCCTAAACTGGTGCCAGTCCTCCAGCCGTCTGCTGACAGCCCACAGAAATGTTTCTAGGAAAGGAGGAAACAGCTGCAGCCAACGGGCACAAATACATTTCTGGTCCTTGGCACACTGGAGAACACCCGCTCCCCCAGCCCCACCCCTCGAGCTAATCCACCACATCAGAAAGCTTGGAAAGCACTGTATTAAAGGATATGACAAAAATATCCCAACAAGGAACCATTCAATTTCATCTGCATAATAAGAGAAAATTACAGTCAGTCTTCAGATTAAACTATATATTTCTGAGTCATACCTCCATCTCAGGAGCCAGGTGGTATAGTGGTTTGAGCACTGGACTACAACCCCGAGACCAGGGTTCATTTCCCCACTCAGCCATGGAAACCCACTGTGTGACCTTGGGCGCATCACACACATAGCCCCAGAAAACCCCAGATTCACTTTAGGATAGCCATAAGTAAGAAACAATTTGAAGGCACACAACAGCAACCACCACTACCAACGCCACCTTCATTTCAGCAATTACACAACTTCACACCCTAAGATCTTCCACATTCATTTAAGATTAATGCAGCTCACGCAGAGAAAATCCAAGAACTGAAGGAAAAGATAAATTTTTAAAATATATTTCTCCATGCTCTTCTTCATTTTGGGTACTCAGAATCCATTTCTAAGTCACCACACCTTACCTAAGAGCCAGAAAAAGCTCTACTGATGTGGATCTCATTAGAAGCAATCCTGAAATATGCTTCTGCCAAAGTACACCATAGAGACAGGTGTCGGGTGATGATGCAAAGAACCAAACAAGATGAAACAGACTCTTTAGTCCAACCAGAAGAATGAAAACGAACAATCTTGCTGTTCAGTTTCTGGCCAACAAAAGTTTGAGTCACAGTAGATATGAAGGTAGCTTCTTCAAAACCTTAAAAAAGAGTCATTTTCTTCTGCTTTCAGGCATATCTATACTTCCCGTATGAGAGAAGGAAAATGAGGAAGTATTCTGGTAGCGGCTAAATGCCTGTATGCACCAAGTCATCAAAGCATTTGTATCAAAAAGTACTATTCAGGGTCAATTCACAACAGAAATTTAGTTTAGCATTGAGCATTCTTTGCTCTACAAATTATTTGACATTTCTTCTATTTTCACCATGGTATTTGGGATGAGTCAGTAATGTCACAAAACAGGAGGTGATGCAGACTACTTTGGAAAGGTCTACTCTTGCCCTGGAACAGCAGACCTGCATCTCTTTATGTATATACTATTCCAGAGTGCCCAGGTGATGATGTAGTAGTTAGAAGTGCCTTTCATAAATTTCATGAGGCTGTTCAGTTTCCTGAAGATCTACAACCTGGTTCCCGGTACTCATATTACCATCACCTCTTTGCCAAACTACTGTAATGGGTTGACCTGTAAGGGGCTTCAAGGGTTAAGAAACTTCAACTGGTCCAGCAGGCAACTATTGTTTCATTTAAGTCCACAAAAATCAGATAATTCTACATTGCTTCTTTGCTAACTTCAATGATCATTCATTTATTTCAATGGCCTTTGAAACGCCAGATGCCCTGAGAGTAAAGTATCTCAAGTGCTTCCTCCCGTACAAACCTACTTGGGACCTGCTATGTTCTACTAGGGCTCTTCTATTTACAATGGGGTGTCAAAATACACTGAACGTATATCAGAGTCCTCTCTCAGTTGTTCCAATAACACCCTTGGAGAGGTATGCCTATAGCCTCTTTCCTCTTTATTACTATCATTTTGTAATGTACAATTACTGCAATTACTGTTTTCACAAAGTAGTTTTCTTGCTGCTTTGAATGTAGCCCATATATAAATACAGGATGTATAGTAGTGTTCTTGTTGTTGCTCTTGTTGTTGTGTGCTTTCAAGTAATTTCAGACTTATGGTGACCCTGTCATGGGGTTTTCTGTGGTTGAGAGTGTGTGAGACACCCAAGGTCACCCAGTGGGTTTCCACAATCTCCTGAGTCATAATCCAACACTCAAACCACTACACCATGCTGGCTCTCCATATAAAGTGTACAGTAAATATGGATCTTCACACAGTTTCCCTGCAATAACTAACTTTACATGATTTACAAACGAGGCAGCTGGCAACCAACCCTGTAACTATCCACTGCATCCCAATATACCGAGGGTGGAGAAGCTGTGGTCCACATGCAACTGTCTAATTTAATTCAGGGTAGCACAGAGACAGAGGAGGTAGCGTATGTGTACACCTATGGAGCTCATTATACAACCATGCAATGCTGCAGGACAAGAAAAAATTCAATTACTCTATGATTTATCATCAGTGCTAAACTGCAGCATCAGACTATCCTTCTTCAGAGAAGTTAAGAAAAATGCTCTCTTCTCACTTTTCTCCCCTCTTTTTTCTGGTTCTTACCAACTCTAACTCTAACCTAACTCTTTTTCTACCACTCTAGGAAAAGCAGCATTAAACATAATATTGAATGCCATGAAAAGAGGATGTTAAAATATATTTTTAAATAAATAAATAAGAACGAGCAGTAGGATATTATGATCGTGAATTATAATTTTTCTCACTGTCTTCTTTAAACAAAGACAACAGAGCAAAAGACTACATAAACTTAAATTCTTTAGTTTCTCCAATCAGAACACAGTTTATTTCAATGGCCATTTACCATGCAAGCTTCCATTAATGCTGTGTGCATCTCATCTGTTTTGTGCTCTTGATCAGCTCCAGCTTCAAGCAGGAAACGAACCATATCTAAGTGACCTACAAAACACAACAAGAAAAAAAATTCTAAAATCTAATAATAGTACAACATCAAAACAGTTGAACTCTACAGTATTTATCTACAATTATGGGTTTGAGTGCAAAACACCTAAAAAACTAAAATTCCTATATAATTTACACATAATGTAAAGTACAAGACACAGATGAAGCACGGAGAACATTTCAAGTATGTCAGTTTTAAAGCTCTCTAAGCAATTTCACCAGAACTCAATCTAATGTTATTAGATATTATCTGCTTCATCTGATGTTATTTTTTATTTCGACATCACAGTTGCCTAAGGATTTAAAATATACAGCTAAAGAGTTTGATCCAAAAAGTAAATGGAAAAATATTTCTTCTTGTACAAAGTTGAAATCAGCATTTTTGACCCTCCTCCCTTTTAAAAGTCTTTTATACCCCATACATTGGTTCAGAGTACCTCCAAACCTACAAAAGCAAATGCTGGAGGGATGCAGTAGCAACTGAGAGACAGAAAAACAGGAAAGCACTGTTCTGTTTACAGAAGTTAGGATCACAGAATCAAACCAATTCTATGAAACCAATTAAATCCTATTCAAAACTATTCTATAGAACCAATTCAAATATCACGTTCATTTAAACAGCTCTACATTTCTAAAGCCCTTCCCAAGAAAAAACATTTGAAGAAAAACAGTGACCTCTTTGTAATAGTCCCTTCAACGAAGACATTTGTTTTTAATATGTTATTTTGTTAATATATTATTTAGCTGTTATTCTGCTTGTCTACTGCTTTTAAATTGCTGTAAATATAATTTAATAATTGGTTAATGTGCTGCTGCTTTTTATATTTTGTAAGCTGCTCAGGGAACAGCTTGCTTATTTGCCATTGTGGTTCTCTGTGACTCACAAATGTTTTTATGTGAGCCAGGTAACAGACTTTCATAAGCTAAATATATGCCAGAAGCAACCCACTGGGACAGCCTTTGGGATGAAATGTGTCACTTATGGTGCTAGATGGCACTCATGGGAATAGCTTATTAATCAGCTGCAATTACACTGTTCTAGCTCAGCAGGTGGACTACCACTAGGCATCTGGGTGTAAACAAATACCACAGAACCACAATGAGACGGTCCCTCGTTTAGATGGTACATAACCATCATGTTGGTTGAAGCAATCTGCACAATGTGACCCAACAGGAGACACTGGAATGCTCAGAGAGCGTTGAAGGCAGCTTTCATTTTGAGTAGTTTGAAATGGTCAGTAGAACTTCACATGACACTGTGCTCTTCAGCCTATTAGAGAAGCATTTGTGGTGACATACTTTGGAATGAAACAGTGTTCCAGTTAACAAGTTTCCAGCTGGCTCCAGTGATTCAACAAATGCTTGATCCTCACTGGGAGTCTCATTTGCCTGTGAGGAGTCTTGACTTGCTGGTCAAAACATCAAACACCTCTATAGCACCCTGATTTGGTGTCAGTCAAAGTGGGTAACAGGGTTCACTGAGGCCACAAGACTCAGGAGGAATTTGTATGCTGCAAGCCCAGACTCAAAAGAATGATAGTATGAGTGCCCTTCCTAATGACAGTAACATATTTCTCTTGGTTGATTCAAAGCAGGCTCCTATAAAATTATCATTTGCATTGGATTACCATGTGATAAAATTATCATCTGCATTGCATTATCATTTGATTTTTTGCTCTTGCTATGAGGCTAAGATCTGAGAGTATGTGAGAATACAATGGAGGCTGACATAAAGATTCTCCCTCATGGATCCCACTACTAAATGTCTAGATAAGAGTAGAAGGTAGAAGATGAACATGCTGCTTAATGAGAACATCACTGAAGACAAAAGGTGAACATGCTGCTCAATCAGAGCCAATGTTGGTGGTAGATGCAACAAAACCAAGTGTAGGGATGTCAAAGTCATAGCCAGAGGATTAGAAGTTACCACAACAGTCACAGGGAAGGTGCAAAACTGTTGGTTTTGAGGGGCTAACTGTAGTGGTACTGTCGTTGTTTGTCCCGAAGGAGCAACTGCGGAGGGCTCACATTTGCAGCTGTGGAAAGTTGGCATTGTTGACTTCTGCAACATAAGGGAGACCCGTGCACTACAATATAAGCATCTATCCCATTTGGAACTATGATATGGATTCAAACAAAAACTGGTGCTCATATGAGAATCATGATGATAGGGGAGAGTGCCTTTATGGAAAGGGTAGAAGACTCCAAAGTGAAGGAGGGTGTGGTCAATCTGGACACTTTCAGGATGAGATCCTATAGTAAGTGTGGGCAAAATGCAGCCCACAAGCCACATGTGGCCCTTGGAAGCCCTAAATATGGCCTTTGGGACCCCCTGAAAACCCTCAAAGCCCTCCCTACTTTTTAACAAATTCTTTTCAGGATGTTTTTGGAATGATTTTTTTGCCCCCCTCCCGTCACCCAAAATCTTCCAAACCACCTAAAAAGACAACAGTTTGCTCCCATGAACTTCCCAACTTTCCTTCTCAAAACAGACCAAAAAATATAGCCAAAATGGTAACATCACATCCTTTTGAGTGCAATGAACACTCTGCTGCAGCCTGCCAGGCAGGTGACTAAGGAAATATGGCCCTGTAGTGTTTGCAGTTGGCCACCTCTCCTACCGACTGATGAATCTGCAAAAACAGGCACTCTCAGTTAATGTTTCCAGATATCAATACACAAATGTCTCCGGCATTTTTATGATCTACATCTTGACCGGCAATGTAAAGAGTGAGATTGCCCACTTTCAACAGACCAAGACCAAATTTGGAAGGTCTTGTAGACTGAATGGATCAACCGTAGCAAAACTGAGCAGTCCCAAAGATGTCACTGTAGCCAGGAGTCCGATATTTCCCCTTCAAAAAATTAGGCTACAAACATCTTCATTTGAAGAATGCTCAAGAACCAGATGATTTTTCTCAAAGATTGGTTCCACTATGATCCAGGGAAATGGCCAAGTAAAGCTGAACTAGGAAGAGGGGCAGGGATAATGACCTGGATGACATGATGGGGTGCACACCCCCATGTCTTGTGTGTGTGAGAAGAGGTTTTGGAGCAAGCAAACAAATGCCAACCATGCAACATTTTTAGAAACAACACTTTTTTAGCAGAAGATGAGCATAGCACAATAAACTCCTAAGAAGCAGCTATAAGATCTGCACATGGAAATGCAAGGTCTTTAGAGTGACAGTCAAAAACCAAGCACGTCCTGCAAGCAGGGATAACAGCTACAATAAGGGAACCATGAAGCAGCATTGTGGCTGAATGTTATTAGACCACATTGCTTAAGGCAAGAATCTGATAGGAGTCTTTGTCTCTCACTGTAAAATATCTGGAGTAGAAGTCATCAAGTTGTTCTCCAAGTGTTACCTTTACAGAAAAGACATTTGGTACCACCTTTAATCAGGTGATGTTTCACCTCCACCTGGATGACTTAGTATGCATGAGGCCCAGAAGTGGAAGTGTGTTGAAAATTGCTGCATAAATATGTTCAAAAATCATTATGTAGGTGGTCATCTCCACTGGTCAAGGAAGACCATGTGGCAATCAGTAACAAGATGTGAGAAACAGTCAAGGACATCCTCTGAATGCCTTCAGCCTCTTACGAGGAGACAGTGGCTAATATGTGCCTGATCACAGTGCTGACAAAATTGTTCATCACAGAAATACATCACTACCTTTGTCCCAATATTCTGAGGACGTACAGTCCAGCAGCAGTAAGAAGAACTACAATAGCAATACTGAGGCCCTTCCCTCTAAGGTGGTCTAAAATATTGGATAGAAACAATGTATATGAGATTGTTCCCAGAAGTATCGTTAAATAATGTAACTGAAATCTTGAAAGAGTTAAAGGCCATAAATTACGTCAATGGAACTTACGTAGGGATGACTTGTCCTTCGTCTAAAATACAGCCTATAGTAGTGAGGATGCAGCACGTTTGTTCTTTAATCTCTCCTTCCAAAAGCCTACGTACTTACCGAACTGTATCAGAATATTTTCTTAATCACTTCTACATTTTCTTAAAGGGGAACTGTGGCTTCTATCAACAGTAGACCTGTCCATAATTTCTTACAGAAAATAAGCCACACTAATTCTGATGCTCACTAGAAAGAAAGGTCATTCTGCCACCACAGCGTCCTTATGTTTTGACAGTTTCTTGGATTTTCAATCTTTTTAAAATATTATGCACTTTACCTGAGTCTAAAATAAGATTGGCAAAAAATTTTTCCTTTTAGCCCAAAAACACTGATTTTTTGAATCAACAAGGCATTATAGATTTCAAGAAATAGCCAGAATTGGAACTCTTGTGTTCCTATGTTGCACGGCCTTAATCATCAGAGATGTAGCAGGTATCAGTACTAAAGGTCCAGAATTGAGGCTACCTCCATTGATTCTGGTATAAAAACAAGCCCAAGGTCACAAGTAATGTCAAAGTCAGATCCAGCTCTCAAGTGCAAACAACAGTATTAGCTGGAAACAAATACCAAACACAAAGGACTTGTAGAGAGTAACAGTGGCTGTGCCAGTACAGTCCTCCTTCTACATTCATGGATTTGAAATTTGCAAATTTGATTATTTGTGAGGATCCCACCCTCCTCCACCCATTCCCCTCTCCATTCCCCTTTGCCCATGTGCACCATGCCTTTCGTGCCCAAGCAAAGTCAAGCAAATGGAAGGAGAGAGCTCCCACACGGAGAAGGAAAGTGTGCAGCAAGCCTCCCCATTCTCCCTCTCCCATTCACTTGCCTCTTGCCCAGGCAATGTAAAAGAAGGGCATACATGCCCAGGCAAAATGCAAGGGAGGGAAAGGATGTGAGGAGGAAGTGTGCACCTTCTCCATATGCAGGGCTGCCCCCTCCCGTTTGCTTTCCTTCAGCACAGGCATGGAGAAGGCAGGCAGCATGGCCAGGCAAAAGGCAGGAGAATGAGAGGGGGAGGTACATATATGCCTTCTCTGTGTGCAGGGCTCCCATTTGCTTGCCTTTTGCTCAGGCATGAAGAAGGAAAGCACACATACCAAGACAAAAGGCAGTGGACTGTGACAGGGGAGCCCCTGGAGTGAATGTGAGGGGAGCGCTCACTCGGCAGGAAGAGTTATTCATCGTTTTTTTGTTCTTTTACTTCTGCAAGGGTTCTGTGCCCCAAACCATTGCAAAAGTGGAGGTGTTACTGTAGTTGAAGTCACATTCATAGAAACGGGCCCTCAATCATGAAATAATGATGTCTTCTAGCCTGCTTTGTAAGCCTTGCAAAAACTGGGACAAGTCACCTGAATGTTCTTCCCCAAGGCAAAGAGACAAAGTCTGAGCAATGGAAGGTAACATTTCGTGCATTTATGGAAAAGTGTCCTCAGGGCCATAAGACAGAAACTCCCTCATTCTCAGAGAAATAAAAATACAACTGATATGAAGAAAAAAAAGAAAAAAAATATACTGGTCACTACATTTTCACTCTCCAGGAGCCATCTGAGAACAGGTAAATTCCCACAGTTACCACACAAAGCCACTGTTACGTATTCTTAATTTCTACCATTATACTCATTATTCTGCCATTATACAGGTTCATCCATCTGTTCATCTCCCTGTCTCAGCAAAACATGAGCATTCTTTTGGAGCTCCTTCCCTTGCAGTCTATTCATGTACTGTTCTTAAATCTTTTGGATTTTTCCTACTCTTAACTTTTTAGCTTTCATCCTCACCCTATCCCATTTTTTTCTATCCATATTACTCCTAATTCCTCTTGTGGGTAAACTGTCTTCACAGAACACAAAATCAGCTAAACCACAGAAGAAGAAGCAACCTATAAACAAACAAATCCTTGAAACATGTTCAGCTCATCCAAGACCGCTATGATTTTGATTCCTGTCATGTTCCAGTGAGAATGCCTTTATCCATTTTACCAATGCTTACCAACTCTACAGTTTCAGCACTCCATACTCAACCCACTCAGGGATCCACCAGGCTGTTCTCATAACAGACACAAGTCTGACAGAATGGGGTACACACAGTTAGGACTGGGTGATTTTGGAACTGCAATGTCTCTAGCATAATCTAGAGGGAGCTTGCATGCACTTCAGCTGGATCTCCCTGATATCCAATGAATTCTGCAAGGCCAGCTTACATTATTCAAGACAGAGCATGGTACCAAAAGCTCATCAAAAGCAGAAAGTGCAAAACCCATGCCTAGTCAAGAATCAACTTTCCCCCTTGTCCAGTCAAGAAACACTTTCAGTCTGCTATAGCTCAAAACGTTCAAAGTATATTGAATGTCACAGACTTCCTCAGATAAAAGACAACAGACTAGATTTTATGGAGTACGAACTAGATTCTCTAATTTTTGAACAATTATAATCCCAATTCAAACAAATCTCTTTGCCTAAATTGAGAACAATAAACTGGAGAAGTTTTATCAAAAGATCTTTTCTCCCACGGAAGAAATCTATGATGTCCTAGAAACTACTTGGCACAAGGGCTTCTTACGGGCTTGAACCAATGCTTTCATATCCAGGGTCCTTTGGAAGATTTTAGAGGAGAAAAGGGCCTGAATGGTGAGAAGCATATGTCCTTGGCTAAAGAGGCCTTGGTTTCTAAGCACTTTTACCACCTTCTCTGTCAAGAGTATGAGATACCTTACTGGACAGCATCTAGAAAGGACATGTATTCAGAACTTCATTATTGTGATAAAATCTATCATACTCTTTTTTTTTACTTCTTGTCACTTTTCCACAATGCAAATTTGTGATATTATATGGAAGGCCTTACTAGGCCACGCTATCATAAAATATTAAATTTCAACAAAGACACAAAAAGATTACTTGAGATCCTGTAACCAGATTTGGAATTATGGTTAACTCCTACAACTTGAAAAAGTAGACATTGTCTCTATCATCAGTACTCTTTCTGTTCAAAGCAAGACTCTCCTGTCATCTGAGGTTCACAGTTTTTTTTATTTATTTATTTTCTATGTTGCCTTTCTCCCAGAATGGAACTCAAGGTGTCTCCCAAAGAGCATCAATTTAAAAAGTTAGCAATTCAGTATTTCCCCCTTACTTTTCACAGTTTCTGTCCAAAAATATTAAACAGAAAATACCAAACAGAAAATACCAGCATCCAGGCAACAGCACCTCTACTGCCCACTCTGGATCCTGCCACCCACACCTTGCCTGTCCACCCTCCACTTCAGCCACCTCTTTGCCAACACCACCACAAGAAATGGCTCTGGTGTCACTGGAAATCACTGCAGTTATGCTTCTTCCTATCCTATCCTGTCTTATACTATAAAGTTCAATACTATTCATGGTTCCAGGTATTCATGAGCAGTCTTGAAACATATCCCCACAAGATAAGGGGGGAATTACAGTAAAACTTTAAATACAATTATAAATTGCCTCATCAAACAGTATAAGTTCATTTAGAAGATACACAAAGTTAAAAAATAAATAAATATACACACATCACAATAAGAAGCCTCTCTATTTGCACCTTAAAAGCCTGCTTAAACAAAAAGGTTTGTCCCTGCTAGTGTGAAAAGAGAGATTTCCATCTCAGAACTACATATCAGTCCAAAAAGGCCACATCAGAGCTTCACTGTAGGCCCTCTGATCAGTCTCTTTGGAGCTCTTTTCTCTTAGGGTGATTTTTCTCATGGCCATAATATCAGCTAAGCGAGTTTTCATAATTAGGACCCCTTCCTATCAATATCCACTTTTATATTTTTTTTAATAAAAGTACTGTTCATGTTTATAGAGGTACTCTTATTCAGCAGCCTGATCCATCTAGCCCCAAGTGGATAACTTGTTTCACTGCTTTCAGGAATTTCTTCTACCTTATTTTTGCCCTAACTGCTCTATCTCCTGGAGAAAACCCAGGGTCGAGTTTGACGTGCAATATACTCAAAATGTATGTTAAGAAGATAGATGCATTCAGAAGATCCAACTCACTAAATTTACTTTTTTCTGAATTCAGTGGAGAAAAATACTGTAGTTACCACCTTATTCAGGTGGTTCAATGGATGAAGTGTTTTTATAGTTTACAATGCTTTACATCTACCAAAACCAAGACATACTTAGAACTCACTTGTCCAGAGCATGAGCTACTTCAGTGGCATTTTCTTTCAGTGCCCCTTATACAGAAGGTTATTGAGTGGCCATATGAATAAACTCTTCCAACTTCGCCAGGCACAACAAACTGAAACAATATGCATGGTAGAACCGTATGTCCTCTTTCTTTAGGAAATCATAGCCACCTCCCCTCCACTATTGTTTTAGCTTAGGTAAACTCCATTCCTGGATGGCTTGTTCCCACTGACTGAGAATAGAAACACTGGTCCTTTACCATGTATGATAATTCTTTTATATGGAGAGGGGAAGCATGTTCTTCTAATTCTCTCTAATTTCCAATTTCTAATTTCTAATTTCCAAATTCTTCTAATTCTCTCTAATTTCCAATTTTGAGGGCGAAAGAGAAGAACACAACCAGTTATTCCTTGTTCACTCCATTACTTATACCTTTTCTTACAGCAACTGTTAATACTAGATATATTCAAGAACAAGAAGATTATACTTCAGAGTCACAGTTCAGACCTTTGATAATTTCTATTCCTTACCCCCCAAAAATTAAGAGTTGGTACTTACATGAACGATCATTCTGGGGTGACAGGAGGAGTAATCCACAATGCCTGGGTTTGATCCTTGTGCCAGCTGACGCAGGAGCTGTCCTCGAGCTTGATATAAAACCGTTAAACTGACTCCCGTCCCTCTCCTGCCAGTTTCCTTCTCTAGTGCACAGTCTTACTGCAGCTAATCCACCTAGCTACTCTAATCTATCTTTTAGTGGTGGGTGTGGATTGCTCCTCCTGTCATCCCAGAATGATCATTCATGTAAGTACCAACTCTTCATTCTCGGGCTGACAGGAGGATCAATCCACGACACCTGGGATTTTCCCAAGCTGACCCATGGGTGGGTATGAACAGGTTGCTTACCTGTAACTGTGGTTCTTCGAGTGGTCATCTGTGCCCTCACACACTAGGGACTTTCGCGCATGCGCAGTAGCATTCAGAAGATTCTAGAGCTTTGCAGCTTGGCGGGAACCCCTCCCCCATGCCCATACTGAGCATGCTCAGCCCGCCAAGCCAACGGTCTCTCCTCAGTTCTGGAATCCGCCAATAAGGGACCTGAAAAGAGGGGACAGCTGGGCAGGCATGTGTGAGGGCACAGATGACCACTCAAAGAACCACAGTTACAGGTAAGCAACCTATTTTTCTTCTTCGGGGTCTCTGTGCCTCACACATTAGATTTTGTAGCTTACTAGTTGGACGGTGGGTCAGGTCCTAGAGAACAGAAGCCAGCACCGCACATCCAAAATGGGCATCTCTCCGGGACCAGCAATCCAGCCTGTAGTGGCGCACGAAGGTCAATGGTTGAGACCAAGTTGCCACACGGCAGAGTTCTTGGTCCACTCCTCGCAGGAGGGCTGCAGAAGGCGTCACGGCTCTGGTGGAATGAGCCCGGAGCAAGGCTGGTGGAGGCTTCTTGGCCAGTTCATACGCCAGCAAAATAGTCTGGGCCACCCACTTAGAGAACCTCTGGGTGGACACCTTGTGGCCTCTCCGACGCCCACTCTAGCACACAAACAGGTGTGGAGTCTGGCGAAAGGACACAGACCGGTTTGTATAGAAGGCCAAAGCCCGATGAACATCAAGGGAGTGAAGGGATCGCTCCAGAGGTGTAGTCGGGTCTGGGTAGAAGGCAGGCAGGATGATGTCTTGACTGAGGTGGAAGTGTGACACCACCTTGGGCAGGAAAGAGATGTCAGGGCGAAGGACTACCTTGTCTCTGTGGAAGACGAGGAAAGGCTCATCAGAGCGCAGCGCTGTCAACTCACTCGCCCGCCTGTCTGAGGTGACAGCCACCAAGAAAGCAGCCTTGATGGTCAAGAGCCTGCCATCCGCAGTCGCCATGGGCTCAAAGGACTGTCGTGTCAACTGCGATAGTACCAAGGATAGCAACCAAGACGGTAGCGGAGGTGACACTGGTGGGTAGAGGTGTTGTAGGCCCTTCATAAACTGCTTCATGGTAGCGTCCCAGAAGAGAGCTGCCAGTGGGGACCCTCGCAGCTGATATGCCACAATAGCGGCGGGGTACACCTTCAGAGATGGAAACGCGAGCCCCTGCTGCCAAAGGTGGAGGAAAAAATGGAGCACGGTAGGCAGACTGACAGGTGATACTGGTTCATGTCGCGTCTCAGCAAAGGCGACAAACTTCTACTATTTGTAATGGCAGTTGCAGCATGTCAACTCCTTCCTGGCCGCGATAAGGACATCCTGGATGGTCAGATTGTCTAAGGTGTTATCCGCCAGGCGTGGAGGGCCAGGAGCAGCAGGTCCGGATGGAGAACAAGACTGTTGGAGTGCGACAGAAGATCTGACGCTGCCGGGAACCTGAGGAGTCGACCGCAAGCAGCCTTGAACAGGGGCCCGAACCAGTGTTGCCTCGAACAATACGGGGCTACGAGGACGACGTCAGGTCGGTCTGCAATGATCTTGGAGACCACTCGGCCGAGGAGACGAAACGGCAGGAACGCGTAGAGGAACCCGTCAGTCCACTCAAACTGGAAGGCGTTGCCGAGAGAGCCGTGACCCCAGCTGGCTCTCGAGCAGTACAAGTGACACTTCCTGTTCTGGCTGGTGGCGAAGAGATCGATCGTCGGCTCGCCTCACCGGTCTCGTATCATCTGGAATGCCGCGCTCGAAAACAACCACACGTGATGGCAGGAGGTGTCCCTGCTGAGGGCGTCTGCTGTGATGTTTTCCTGGCCGGCCAGCTGCACTGTGACCAGATGGACTCGAAGTGGCACGCACCAGTTCCAAAGCAGAAGAGCAATGGTGAGGAGAGTGGTCAAATGAGTTCCCCCTTGTCTGTTGATGTAACAGACGGCCGTCGTGTTGTATGTCAGGATCAACATGGTGCGGCCGGCAACTAGGTTGCGAAATGCCCTCAGAACTTTCCAGATGGCGAGCAGCTTGAGGGCGTTGATATGGAGGTCAGTCTCGTCATCGATCCACTGTCCTCAACTCTGAGATCGCAGTAGTGCACTCCCCACCCGAACAGGGAGGTGTCTGTCATTACCGTGAGCCAAGGGGTTGGTTCTTGCAACAGCATCCCTGACAGTAGATGACAGTAGGACAGCCACCATAACAGAGCGACGCACCTGTCAAGGAATCTGCAGGAGACGCCTCTGGTCGTTCAGGAGCGGGTCGAAGACTCTGACAAACCAGTGCTGAAGTGGACGTGCATGGAGCTGAGACAGGTAGGTAACTGACGTGGTTGACGCCATGTACTCGAGAAGTTGCTGGGTCCTTCTTGCTGATATCGTTGGGGCACTGAGAACAGTGGATGCGACCCGACGGAGGGCATGTGCACGCTACATAGGCAGGTATGCCCTGGCAGACACCGAGTCCAGGGTTGCTCCGATGAAGTCGAGGACCCTCACCAGCTCGAGGTGCGACTTCTTCGGATTGACCTGGAGACCAAGACGGGTCAGAAGAGAAAGAGCCCAGTGGATGAGGACGCCACCAATCGTCAAGATAAGGATAGATCGAGACGCCCTTCGTCTGCAGGTATAATACCACAGGGGCCATGCATTTGATAAAGACCCTGGGAGCAGTGGAGAGTCCCAACGGTAGCACCCTGTACTGGTAAGAGGTACCGTCGATCGTGAACTGTAGGTACCGTCTGTGTTGCGGGCGAATGGCGAAGTGGAAGTAAGCATCCCAAAGATCAATGGAAGCTAACCAATCCCCTCGCCAAAGGAAGGGCAGGATCGAAGATAGAGTAACCATCTTGAACCTCTTGAGGCGGATGTACTCGTTTACCCCTCTGAAGTCCAAGATTGGTTGTAGGGTACCATCCGATTTTGGTACCGTGAAGTACCAGGAGAAGAAGCCGGTGGTACTGGCCGAGGACGGCAGTTATTCGATCGCTCCTTTTTGCAGCAGGGACTGTATCTCTTCCAGCAGAGCCGAGCTGGCCGGGGTGGAACAGTAGACACCTCGCGGAGGTATACTTCCAAACTCAATGGTGTAACCAAGATGGATGATGGAGAGAACCCAAGACTCCGTGGTGATGTGGCGTCATTTGGCGAGATGTCGGGCCATGGAAGACCAACCCGTCTTTGAAGGCTGCTGGCAGGCGGAAGAGTGGCTGTGATGGTGACCCGCGAAGGCGGTCAAAACCGGGACTTTGTCCCGGATGAAGACTTCTTCGACATAGAGGATGGACATCTTCGAAGAGGTCTCCGTGCCGAGGATGAGGTTGACGGACGGGACAGAGCCGAACGAGGCGAACGAGGCGAGCGAGGTTGATAGGGGTGAATGCTCTCGGGACCTCTCATAGCACGCAGACCTCGAGAACGAGCGAGATGGAGATCGCCAATACCTCAGGTGGTACTTCCCGCGAGATGGTGAACTCAACCGACGGTAGGGCAACCAGAGCCTAACATCCGGGTGGTACCGGTCTCAGTAAGAGGGCGAATAAGACCGGTACAAAACCTGGATGCTCCCGCCAGGCATGTTCTCGACCGTACCTCGCAATATGCGATGCGGAGGAGTATGGCAAGTCAGACGAGGGCCAAGACGAGGCCCGCTCCGGATAGGCCTCCCACCGGTGCGGGGATCAACGTCTCACCATGCGTTCTGGGGAGCACAACTCACTCCTGTCAGACGCCGCCTGATGACTGGGCAAGGCCTGAGGTGGGGCCGGGACATCCTCAGGATGGCCCACCCCTTCTGAGTGACTGGGCGGAGATACCGCGGCAGTGAGCACAGGTGGGCCCAAAGGCTCAGCCGAGCTGGCGGTCTGCTCTTCATCAGACACCTCCAGGATCTCTTGTGGTTCCGACTCTTCACCTGGGTCCCCAAGCTGCTGGGTCGGAGGAGGTGTCAGAAGGCGGGGCCTCTTGGAGGGCGAACTCCGCTTCTCCTTCTTTTTCTTCTTCTTCTCCTTTTCCATAGAGACCTCTTGAGGGGCAGGTCGCTTACGCTGGGCAGCAGTAAGCAGCCTAGTTGACTTAGCTGCCTGCGAGCCCACAGGAGTCTCCCTCGAAGTTGACGCGGCCGATGGTAATCTTGGGATCTGCGGTAAGGCCGATATCGGAGGCTGAGTTGATGGTACCGAGCCCGGTACCGTCAATGTAGTCGGTACGGTAGCCGCCGATACCAACGAGGGTGTGGTTGCAGGTCGGCTCGATAACGATGGTTTGGACATGACGGACCCAACAGCAGGCTGATCCCTGGCCCGAAGAGACTCTTCCCAGCAGTGGGATTTTAAGCGAGACGAACGGTTCCACGGAATCTGGGAGGGAAATTCATGGCAGAGGGAGCAAGCCTTGACGTTGTGAGTCTCTCCCAAGCAAAAAAGGCACTCACAATGTCCGTCTGATACGGCAACCTTGCGTCCACAAGTGACACAAGCCTTGAACAAGGCAGACGTAGAAGGTAGATGATGATCAAAAGAAAGCCCAAGAGGGGGAACGCACGAGGACAGCGGAGAAGACGGAGGCGAAAGAAGAAGAGAGCCGAAGAAGAAAAAATGAAGGAGGGGGTTGAAAGATCCAAAAATACCAAAATCCAAGTCCGAGTACCAAATGGAAGCCAAATATCCAAAGTCTGAAGTCAAAATACTAGAAAAAAACAGTCCAAAGAACAGCCAAGAGCGCTACTAAGCAAAGAACCTTCCGTTCGCAACAGCGGACGAGAAAGAACTGAAGAGAGACCGTTGGCTTGGCGGGCTGAGCATACTCAGTACGGGCATGGGGGAGGGGTTCCCGCCAAGCTGCTAAGCTCTAGAATCTTCCGAATGCTACTGCGCATGCGTGAAAGCTCCTAGTGTGTGAGGCACAGAGACCATGAAGAAGAACTTATCTTAACCACAGCCTGTAGGACCCGGCGGCCAAACACTGCCTGGGCAGACTTATATTTGTCTAATTTATAATGCTTAATGAAGGCGGAAGCCTCCTTCCACCCTGCTGCACTACAAACATCTTCCAGTGAGCAGGTGGAATCATATGCCACTGAAGTTGAATGTGGCCACACATTGACTGGTCTCAGCTGCTTCGAATAGTCATAGCATATGAAAATGCAAGTCTTTATCCATGCTGCAATCATTGCCTTACTCACACACTGACCAAGCATCTTTGGTTGGAATGACAGTAGTAGTGCATTTGACTTACAAAACTCT
>CAOKZL010004041.1:0-52095 GCA_948472985.1 Iguana delicatissima
TGCTAACTTTGACCTCTTTCCTGCATCCCTGGTTGTCAGTGCTACTTTACAGAAGTGATAAAAGGCTATGCTTTCAACTTTGTTCAAAGTTCAACAAGTTTGAATATGGAGTTTTCCATTCTAAGTCATTATGAATCCACTACTGGTAACATGGATCAACAGGAGCCCTCCTTGTGTATTAGGTGTGTTGTCTCAGTGTGTTATGAGGATTTACGTCTGCCAACACATGGGGCTTGACATTATCATAAAAAAAGTTGTTTCTTTGTTTTGTTTTCTTGATCATGTGGAGCACTGCCATTACACATAGACTGGCATGTGAGGACATGCACACACTGAATAGATATGCATAGACTCCATATTCCTTGAGAGAACCTCAAAGATCCATGCCAGAAACACAGGAAATCTATGGGCAGGATTACTATACAATCTATAATAAGACTGATAATAAGCATCTCTCTAAATTGCACTCTGAGTACGATCATTAACTGAACTTGCCTGCACGTAACAATCAAGGTAATGACAACGACTTTTAGTATATTTTAAAACGTATATATATATATATATATATATATATATTTCAAAGTTCACTGAATCAAATAGAAAAAAGAAAGTGAAACACAGTTTGAAAGCTTGGGTTATCAGGCTTTTCTAAAATTCATGCCAGAAAGTTTTCATTGTTAATACAATGGTCTGTATTCTTTTTGTGCTGCTGTTTTGTTGTATATTTGACTTATAATTTAAAAAGAGAGAGAGAGAAAGAGAGAGAGAGAGAGAGACTCTAATAGATGAAGTGAGGCAGAATTTGATCCAAAAAGCCATGTGAGACACTGCCACTTATGAACTGAAGCCTCTATCCCTACTGCACATCCCATCTCTTAACTCCCCGGTCAATCTTTGACACAATGTAGTCAGTGGAGAACATTGGGATAATAAGCCTCATCGCAAGAAAGCTCAGATTTGCCTGGGAATGGTTTGAACGTAGGTCATCAGCTTTAACCTATGAAGAGCACCCAGTTTATCATTCACTCATTCAGTAATTACAGTTGTGGCTTTTCAGTGCTGCAGTCTTAGAAACAGAATCCTACAGGCTCCAAACACATTCAGTTCAACTTACATGGATATCTCTCCAGACCATCTTTAACATGAGAGGCCTGGAGTGAAAAGAGGTAGAACACCAGCTGACATGCATAAATTGGCCTTCTACTGTGAGTCCAGATGATAGTATTCTAAGTTGCTACCAGCAATACATGGGATGTGGAAGAAGTATTTCCACTCTATTCGTGCTATTTAAAAAAAGCATCTTCTCATTGATCTTTTGGAGAACTTGTTAGCAGTGTTTTTTGTATAATGGATACATTTAAGACTTTCTGTTCTGAGACAGTCTTCCACTTATTCCCTGCTTCACAGATCCAGCAGAGAACATCTGCCTCTCAAACGTTACTTTCAAAGACTTACTGCCACACAGTTACAAGAATGTCCATCTCTGTCCAAATCTCCACTAATCAGGCGCAGCAGGTAACACCAAGTTAAACTGAAAGCTAATTCCCTCATAAACTGCTCTTTTAATTAGTGAACTTTACTAAATTCCTTTATGGAAGTGGCTCCTGCATTTAAACTAAAGAGTCCTCAGAGATGTGCCTGAAATATTTCCTTCTAGAAAAAAACTAACCAGGTCTCTAAACAGAGAAGTTTTCTTTCCTATCATCTCAGTTTTGCCAAGGTTATAACATAACAGCTTAAAATTTAGCAGTGTAGTGCACTGGTTAAAAAAAAAGAGGAGTGTTAGCACATATCTTTATCAGCAGCAAACTCCAGTGAGCTCTGGAAACACACTATCTTGGTAACATACTCATATTTCTAAGTAATCTTGAAATGATGGCATAATGTTATATATCATACCAGTATTGCCCTTCCTGACAACTGTTTAGCAGATGTAACTGTAAGCATTGTTTTACTTCAGGCCTTTGCTTATTTATTTATTTATATCCCACCTTCTCCCCAGTAATGGACACAGAGTGGCTTATAATTTATTCCAAACAATACAAATTAAAAATTATACAAAAACAGTAATAAAAATGTATGAATATGAAAGTTCTTTAAAAACCATTTAAACACTGTGTAAAGTTAAAAACATTAAAATTCATTAACACAATTTTTTTTAAAAAGGGCACTGCACACCACACCACTGAAAGTTCATCAGAGTCAGTTTCTGCAAGTTTGAATAAGAGTTGCTGGCAGAAAAAAAAAAGGAGAAAGCAATCCTAGCTACCCTTGGGTGGGAGTTCTAAAGCCTGAGAGCAGCCACCAAGAGGGCCCTGATCTCATCTGTTCAAATGATCTGTGATCTAAAAATCAAATGCCATGTGATTAAGATATCCTTTTAGCTCTATACCCATTTAAAGCATGGGATTCTTACTGTTTTCTTTATCAAGCTACACATCCACTATATATGTCATTTCTTACCAGTTTTATGATTAGAAGTGACATATAAAGTGGAAGAAATGAATGAAAGCAGAGGAAGTACTGAAGAAGAGTGCCAAATCCGCAGTCAAGCTTCATAAACTTATAACGTACACACAAAAATATATTTTCATTGACACTTGTCAAAACTTCTTAAAATTAAGAAAGTAAATAGCTCTTCAGGGAGCAAACAAGGCAGAACAATCTGGTTGTTGACATTATCTGTCAAAGAGTTTGGCACTTATCTAGATAAGGGATGTAAATCCTTGTTTATCTCACTCTCATGTTAAAGAACAAGAAATTTCACAACTTTTATCCCCATTTATAAGATGGGCAAGATATTTTCTGTCAGAGAATTTTGTCATTTCTGAGCATGATTTTTGCTCAAATTCCGTACCTGAACAACAACAGCTACAATAGCCTTGTGGGACTTTAAAAAATTATAAGTGTTGGATGGGTTTCTTGAGTCTTTTTCATCAAACTGCCAGTCCTTCTACGATTTCTTTGTGTACTTTGCTTCACCAAGACAGTTGTTTTGCATACAGACATCTTGGCACAAATTACAGAAACCTCAAAAAAAAGGAAAAGGAAAAGCATCTCTCATTCTCATTCTGAAGGTGAGGATTTTCACAGAGGCTGGCAATTTACCAGCAGGCTGTACCAAAAAAAAAGCCCCTCTCATATAGAATTAGAATTTCTCAAATATTCTTCACATCCTTAATCAGATACACAGAAATTCAGCAGCAAGCCCACTGTGGAAACAACAATTACTACACTTTCTTTCTACCTGTGTGCCACATTCTCCTATACCAATGGTTCTCAACCTGTGGGTCCCCAGATGTTTGTGAACTTCAGCTCCCAGAAGCCCTGAGCATTGACCATAGTGGCTGGGGCCTCTGGGAGCTGAAGTCCACGAACATCTGGGGACCCACAGGTTGAGAACCACTGTCCTATACAGTAAGGTGGAGGGAAATGGAACTGTTTTTCTAGTTTGCAAAGAAGCAGAATATAAGCAGTACAAAGTTCTCTCTCCCCTTTTCTGAAAAGGAATGTGCATTGTACTGGCCAGTCCACTCTTCTGCCAGTCATAAAACTATCACTCATATTTGCAGAATGGTTATCAAAGCAGAAAACAGATGACTGCCTTTTTCAAAAGCATAAAATCACAAGGACAGCATAGAAGAAGCAGAACATACACAACACCTATACACACTTTAATTTCATACACATTTCCCTTCCCCCTGTTCTGAGACTAATTTGAATATAGCCATGGGCATCTTACTTTTAAAATTTACATAGTTTTCTTATTTATATTTTCTTTCAACTGTCTCACGCAAGCAATACTCAACATTTTTAAAACTGGGCTTTTATGAGCAGAGTAGTTAAGACTGCAACCAAGCTATAAAGCTGCTGTCTTTCTGTCTAAATATCTGTCTATTGTGAGTATCAGAAAATACGACAAGCAGTAAACAGCAATGTGTGTGTAGAAGTTGTTCAGTGTCTGTAGCTAAGGGACAAGAACCTCACAAAAACTATTTTAAGGGTCTCATCTTTTAATAGGCATCACAAATGATAAATGTTGTACAAAGTCTTCCAAAATTATTGAAGTATAACTGGTACCAAGAATGAGGCCATAATGTGGCAGTTGTCAATAAGCTGCCTTGTATTTTTCTTATTCTATGGTTGAAGAATAATTATTGCTCATAATAGAATGCCTACAAATCAGGACTTTCACAGTATTTTTGGAGTTTGTTGAGGGAGTACATAAATATCCCTAAAGAACTGTTGAATCATTGATCATGCTCACTTGGCTATAAAGCAGTGGATTAACAGCAAAATCAGTACTCATTATTTCTCTTGACTGTAACCATCAAGAAAAACAGCCACCAGCAAATGTCAGAGGGAAATCAGGAGTGCTACTGGTCTGAAAAAAAAATCCTTCATACCAGCCTTGAACAACTTGCAACCATTAAGATTAAACTAATTGGGGGGCATCACTGTTAGGCAGGACTTAATAATATATGCATGTTCTGAGCTGCATGGGACCAAGGGTTGGAGTGGAGTGGAGTGGACATTAAGCCGACATACTACGGATAGGTTACATTAGACATAATGGGTTTTCAAGGTGTCTAGTGCTCACTTCTTGCCAGAAAAGGGATGGGAACAGGGATGAGTAAGAATTCTCAGTTCACTTCTTTTTCTTCTTCTTTTTTGTAAATTTGCCAAAAATTTAAAAAAATTAATCTTCATATTCAGGACGGAAAGAATTTGAAAGTAAAAAAATCCATCCAGAGGTTTAAAGGCCTAATGCTGAAGAGTCTGGCTTCATATACATACATATGTACTCAGGCATGTTGGATGTTGCTTCCTCTTTTTTATCTCTTTGGGAAAACTAAATACACTATTGCCCCCTACTCCACCCAGCAGGAATAGTTGCATGAATTTGATCAGTGTAGATGGATAAGAATTTCATTTCAAGCTTGGTTTTAATTAGGACTTGCCAAATGTTGAAATCTATTCATAGCAGAGATAGAAAGAAATGGAGGTTTCAAGAATTCAGATGTGGGAGAAAGTGAAACTGATACTTCCCTTCACTCTGTTCTTTAAACATGTGAATTACATGGGTGTAAATGAAAAACATTTGTTTGCCACTTGTAGTCAGTGATGTGCTTAACCACATAGACAGGCATCTGGGGAAGTTAGGCATCCACCTGCTACTTCACACAGCAGGCGGTGGGGCTGCCCTGCAAGAAGCTCTTAGAGTAATGCGGGAGACACAGTGGAGCTTACACCAGTCATATTCCTACCAGAAAATGTAACTTAGTTATCTGTATTCCACCTTCATTCCAAGTTTCAATAAAAGCACAATAAATTATGCTTGGTAAAATACAAATTAAATAAATGATACTATTATACAATAAATTAACACTAATTAAGTAAGAATTATATTTAAAAGTTCTCGCTCCACATACACAGGTTTGACCTTTGCGAATTTGATTATTCTCAAGGTGCCCACTTGCCTCCCCGCCCATTCTCCCTTTCCTGTTCCCTGGCCTTTTAGCCAGGCATGCTGCCTTCCTTCTCTGCGCCCCAGCAAAAGGCAAGTGAATAGGAGATGGAAAGGTTTGTGTGAATGCAAGCCTTTCCTCCTCCATTCTCCTGCCTGTCACCCACATGGGCAGAAAGAAGGCAGGGTGCATATGTGACAGGCAGGTAAACAAAGTGGGGTGTGTGATTTCCCTTCCATTTGCTTGCCTGTTGCCTACGTGGGCATGGGAAACATGTTTTCTTCCCCAAACCATTTTTGATGGGGGGAGACATACAAATTTTCATTCAAATGAATTTTCTTGAACAAAACCCCAAAGTGCAAAGAATATCGAGTTCTTTTTCTCTTCCTTGATGACTTGAGTGTTGTGGCATTCCTTCTTCTCTGAAGTTGCACATATTAATAAATATTCTCCACATCCTTTGGACACACTGAGGCACCTTGTCAGGGAAACAATGAAGCCCTGTGATACATTTTTCATGTTTGCACAAATTTTGTTATGCCCAGTATTCAGCACCAAATATTTTTTGTGCAAATGATTTTTTCCACAAAAAGTCATAATGGGCAAAAAGAACTTATCAAAAAGTCAAAGTAATCTCACTCAGTGGGGAGAAAACTTTTGAAATCATTTGCTCTTTCATGTGAGAAGTATGCAAATTTTTACATCCCTAAAGGAGACTGGCTGATAAATATCCCATACAGTAGGATAGGGTCAAAGATCTGTTTAAACTGCCTCTTTTAAATATGATGAAACAATCCTTGTTGAAAAGAGACATTCCCCATTCTCTTTACCCTGAGCTGGACACTTTTATAAGTCAAGAAGGGCAAGGATCCAGGGCACATAAGGTAGATCTCATATTTCTAAGGATCCTGTAAACATCTTTGGGTTGCGTATAAGCAAACTCATCCACTGGTGCTGGATAAACAGGGCCCAAGCAGGATAAGCAGGGCCCAAAGTTACATCCATTAAGATTTAAAAACCACAGCATCTAAGTCAAAACCAACCCAAGTGATTTTATCAGCCAAGTGTTATTTATTTTTAAATGTTCTGTGCTGCCCTTTAAAAAAAAACTTGCATGAGTGCTTGTTTGATTAGAAAATGCTAAACGAGAGGGGAACCAAATTAAGAGCATAAAATGGTAGATAAATACCAGCAGCAATCAAAATGCTGCAATTTGACAACAAAAAGCCCTGTTGCCTGGCACCAAAAAGATTGTAAACAAGGCCTGAGATAAACCTCTCTGGGAGAAGAAGCCAATAAATGGGGCATTATCACTGAAAAAGCTGCCTCTTTGGACTTCATCCCCCTGACTTTAGGTAGTGGGAATGCTGGGATCCTAAGCACATGGGCAAGCATTCCTCTTGGTGCTGTAAGTCCCAAGCCATGATTAGTTTTAAACATTCATCGTCAGTGCTTCTAACTGCACTCAGAAACAAATATGTTTTTAAATATATACATATATTTATTTTGATGCACCTTTTTGCTAAAATGGCACCCTTGAGTAAAAGTAAAAACATCACCACTATCGTCAACAATAACATAATGGAAACAACCCAGAAATAACGTTAAAGTACAAAAATAAAGCTGAAAGACAAGTAAAATGCAGTAATAAGCATCAAGCCAGGTGCCAAAAACCCCAGCAACTTGAAGATTCAACCTATGGTACAGACCCATCTTAATTTTTAAAACAATACCTTTGCTTGCTAACCAAAAACAACCAAGATGAATTAAATCTTGCTTTCCTAGGCAGAGAGTTCTGGGGTCCACAAGTGGTCATCAAGAAGGCCTTTTTTTGTATCACAGCTCCTGGTGCATGGGACTGACAGAAGAACCTCTGCATAGGAACTTAAAACACACATATGAGAGAATGTGGTTTCTCAAATAGCCTTGTCCCAAATTGTTAAGGCTTTATCACAGTGCCTTACAATATACTCAGAAGCAGACTGGTAGCAAGTGAAGCTGTTGTAAAAAGGGGGCCTTATGCTCCCTGTACCTACCTCTAGTCAACAATTTGGCTGGAACCTTTTTCAGTTGTCCAAATGGGATTTAGTTAAGGTCACTGGGACTAGACTCAGCATCTCTATGAACAGATGCAGTTTGCACACCAGCTGTACCTAGGTAAACACACTGCTGGGCACTAGCAAAACCTGGGCATGCAGGTTCAGAGCTGAATCCAGGACTATCCCTGTGAACTCTCTATTTCACCATCTGCTTCGTATCAACCAGGAGTTTCTTCATCAACTCTAAATTAAACTTCAAATTGTTTACCCTCTTCTAGCCATTATCAACAGCAGATTCTAATTTAGAATAACTACTTCCTTGAATTTAGATGGAAAGTAGGAGGCAGCTGGGTGTCATCAACACACTGGAGGCACTAAACCACCAAACACGGAATGACCTCTCAGAGATTGCAACATGTATGTTATGCAGCTTGGGGACAAAATAGATTTCTGTGGGACAACGTAGGACTTTTACATTGAATAAAAGCCACCCCATGCCAGCACAACCTTGTAAGTTCACCAACCCAGAAAGGACCATTTTGAACTGAACAAAATCTTCAAAATAAGTATTCAGAAGAAGTTTTGTGGGGAACAGCTAATGCCTGATCTATGAAGCAACAGGTTAAAGATGAATTCCTTTCTCATTTCATCAAAGCACTTCATCTGATAGGAAGAATATCTGTCTCATAAAAGAACAGGAGAGAAAGACAATGACATATCTCTAACAGCCTTCCCTCCAAAACACATCATTTGACTACTGCTGAAGAAGGACCACATCTTACCCTTGATACCACATACCTTCCTTAAACAACTGACAGGGAGGAGTCAAATTGGCCCAAAATATGGCTCAGCTCCAGTTATCATGAAGATCATTGCAAGTGATACTCCTCTTTAGTGAGAAAACTTATTTCTCATAACCAACTGCAAAACTAGATCATCCCAGAGTGATTCTGCTTAGGTCTGGAGTGGAGAACACCGAATGCCCCCAAGATTTACCCCAGAAAAAGAATGCTCTTGAAGAGGAAATCAGGCACAGGAAATCATGCAAGTGCTTCTGCTTACTGTACTGTTGCTTGTTTTATTTTGTCTAACTCTCTGCTCACAGAAAGTTCAAATGACAAGGTAGTTAATGCATTAGTAGCAACTGGCAGACTTTTGGCTCCAACACACAGCCAACATTTCTATAAATAGGTCCAGTGTTTTGACATCAGAATATTGTAAAAGTACAATCCAAGTAAATAGAAAATCTTAAGTAAAGCAAAATGAATCATATTCAGACAAACACCAGTACACTAATTTAACAAGTGTCCTTCTCATGCAAACATGCTTTACCTTTTTGTTTCTGATTTGGTCTGGGGTTTCTTTTGTTTTCATTTTGTTTTTGTTTTTTGGTTATGTCAACAGCAGCCAGGAAAAACTTGAGAAACCTTGGGACCACAGGGTGAGGGGTGAAAAGGGAGGTTTAATTTCTTCCTTCTCTCCCTCCCTCCCCTGTCACCGTTCCAAAAAAACCAAAAACCTGCTTCTCATAAGCTGCTATTTGCATATTAGGGAAAGCTTGTTAAGACATTAATGTATTTATTGGGGGCAATAAGAGATCCCCTTGAAATGCAAAAGAAAACCTGAGGATGTTAATTGAATTCACTCAATTAAAGTATTATAGCTTCAGCTTCAATGCAGCAGAACACTGGAAACAAGTCAATGGCACCACCACCCCATAGGGACATTTTGTTCCAGAAGTCCCACTGGAAGAATGGGGCATGCTTGTTTGGGAAGAGGGAAAGGGCAAACAAAAAGAACAGGAACACTTAGTCACCTCATCTTTAAAGATGAGAGTACATCCTTTGAAAGATTCTTAGGAAGAAGCACCTCTCAGGATTAACGTTTATTTTTTTAATCCCACTTAACTCTGAACTCGGGTCTTAGACCTTTGGCCCAGGACTGCAGAGACTGTCATTCTAGAAGAGCTGAATCAAATACCCGAAACTGTACAACCTCATGAAGCAACATGTGAAAGAAATGCGAACTGCTGACTTGTCATTGTGCCCTTTCAAGTCACTTCCAACTAAGATGAACATATCACTGGGTTTCTGTGGGGCTGACAGTGTATGATGTGCCCACAATCACCAAGTGGGTTTTCATGGCCAAGTAGGGAACCGAACCCTGGTGTCCAGGACTGTAGTTCAGTGCTGAAAGCACTACATCATGCTGGCTCTCTAGTACAGTGCAAAAAAACACCAAGACACATTTCTGTTGGCTGACAGCCTTATACAGAGACAACTCTTATATGAACACCTCTTATACGGAAAACGGAGGGGGGACTAGACAAAGGCACGGAAGTCTAAGCATCTCACTTACAATTTCCAATCTATTTTCAAAGATGTGGATTAATATAACTAATTGTCATTTTATGCCACTCACTGTAACATTTGTTTTGGAATTTTATCCACTTGGAAAGTAGGTACCGTGTTTCCCTGAAAATAAGACATACCCATAAAATAAGCCGTAGCAGGATTTCTAAGCATTTGCGCAATATAAGCCATACCCCGAAAATAAGACATAGTGACAGGCGTGGCTATGCAGCGTACCAGCGCGGAGCGGTAAAGAAGATGGGCAGCCCTTCTCATCTGCCCCATCGTGACAGCTGCTATCTCGGAGGTGACCAGAGAGGTGCAGGCAGCCCCGTCAACAAGGTCGGCTCCCCCGTCAGGTCCCGGTCATTCTGTGCGTGCTGCCTGCTGAGGCATAGAGGGAGACAGGGCTTTTTCGCACTTTGCAGAGAAAACGAGGCGTTCTGATACTTACCGGGCTGGCGTGCTCCTCCCGCTGATCCAGGCTGATCTAGAGCAGTGCATGCCCGCGCTGCACACCTCTCCAGAGACGAAAATGGCGCTTTCCGGTTGGTGGCGGCTCTCCACCAACCAGAGAAGCTCGGTAGCCTAAAGCCCGCCCCCAGAAGATCTGCAGTCTTGTGCTGGCGCGAGCCTGCAAATCTACACATTAGCGCAGCGACGGACTGGGGCGCGCTGTGCTATTGAAAGACTTCTTTTAAGCGGTCTTTCAATAGCACGGCAAACCACCAGTTCTGGCTGTTCTGGAGCAGGCTGAAGTCCGGACATACATAAAGTAGTCCGGACCCAGTCACCCCCAAGTGCAAACGTCCTCGCCAGAGGGCGCTCTGCCCCGTCACTAAATCAAAGTGCGGAAAAGTCTATAGAAAGTGAAAGTCTCCTCAGTGAAGTGAGGAGCAGGACGCTCTGCTTTAGGTATTGTGTGTCCTCAGGGGGAAGAAGTAAAGCTGTGGCTGCCATTTTACTCAGCACTGTGGGTCTCTCTCACCCCACACAAACACCAGGGGATAGGGGAAAAGCTTCAGCAAACAGTCTGCTACTGAGCCCAGAGAGATCATCCCAGCTCCACTGTGCAGATTGGACCCAGTTCTCACTGGATCCCTGATAAATAAGCCAGCCCTTACACATCAGCTTTGCTGGCCTATCTCTGCTTTTCCTGAGTATCTATACCCCCAGACAAGATGAGTGCAAAAAGAAAGAGTTATTCTGTTGAGTACAAGAAAGGAATTGTGGAGGACTCCCAGGGCAAGAATCTTATGGCTTTCTGCAAAGAGAAGAAATTGGATATCTGAATGGTCCAAAAATGATGGGCAGAATACAATAACCTAAGTCTACAGTTGGACAGAGGAAATGCTAAGAAGCACAAGTGTGGTTCAGGTCAGCAACCTTTATTTCCTGAGCTGGAAGACATGATCAGTGAATGGATTGCTGACAGGAGAGCAAAGGCTTTGGTTGTGTGCAGGGCTGATATTCAAGCATTTGCCCTTGCAATGGCACCACAGTTCGAAATATCCCCAGAATTCAAAGCATCACAACACTGGCTGGATGGCTTCCTTCAGCAATATGAACTGTCTCTCAGAAAATCAACAACACTGTTTAAGTTGGAAGATGCTGAAGTTATTAAGCGAGCACTTGCATTCAAGTCCTTTGTTGACGGCATTGACTTTTCCAAATACCAACTTTGCAATATGATTGCCATGGATGAAACTGCAGTGTTTATGGGTCAAGAAGCCCAAACGACAATTGAACAGAGGGGTGCCTCCTCAATCTATGTTCCCTCCACTGGTCATGAAAGTTCACGTGTTACCTGTATCTTGGCAATTCGTCTGGATGGAAAGAAAGCAACACCCCTTATCATCACTAAGGACAAGAAAGATAAGATTGAACGTGTTTCCGGCATTTATGTTCTTGAAACCGAAAAAGACTGGTGCACACAAGCAGTTATAAGGAAGTGGCTTGATTTAGTGCTGCCACTTGTTTTGCGAGGTGGCCAAAGAGGTCTGCTAGTCTGAGATTCAGCCAGCACTTACCGTGCTAAAGACATGAAGAACTTCCTTGCAGAGAGAAGAACAGATCAAATAATGATTCCTGCAGGAATGACTGCCTATCTGCAGACTCTTGATATTGCAATAAACAAGCCATTCAAAGACCATTTGCATATGGAAATTAACAATCACATTGAAAATAGAATGACAAGAAATCAGCGTGGAAATTTTGTGAAACTTAGCCTGCAAGAGGTCGTAATTTGGGTGAAGAATTCATGGGATAAAATCACTGACAATGTTGTTGTCAATGCACTCCGAGCAGGTTACATGGATAAGAGCTGCTGATTTAATGAGAGCTCTATTGCTCGACATGAAAGATTGGTTCTAAAGGAAATGGAGTCGCAAGAAATTCAGGATGGAATTCTGGGTTTGGAGAGTTATGACGATGTTCCAGAAGAAGATGGCTTAACTATATTTGAATAAATGTAGATTGTTGTACCGCACTTAATAAAAATAAGACATCCCCTGAAAATAAGCCATACTGTGTCTTCTTGAGAAAAATAAATATAAGACAGTGTCTTATTTTCGGGGAAACACGGTACATATAGCATGGTAGACAAAGTGTGTTTCTGGCAGTGTTGGATCACAACTGCCAGCAGTCTTAACCAGCTTAGCTGATGGTGAGAAATGTGAGAAGCTTCAGTCTAGAAATATCTTGAGGGCCACACTTTGCCTGTTTTATTGTATTCAGAAAGTATTTATGGAATTCAGAGACAAATCCTCCAGTATTCCTAGCATGATGATGGCTTTGCAGTTGTGCTGAACTATCATAGTGGTAAACCTGATGACTTCTGTTATTTGTTTTATGTTTACACAGAGATAAAGGCTATAGAATCCATAACAATAAGCCATGCTAGGCAAAAAGCTGGTGACGGCACAGAAACGAGGGGAGACCAGGGCATTTTGCCTGGGCTTAGGAATGGTGGCATGCTCAGTGATTATGTACTTCTTTATTGGGATCACCATTGTTCCTTCATACAAAAGAAGGTAAGTAGGCTTGTTCACACTGATGGCACCCTAGCCAAATGGCTTAAGTGTCTCAGTCTTGCCAAAGATAACTCTGCTCAATAACGCCTTCTCGGAACAGACCTTGTATTGCTCTGAGGAGGCACTTAAGTCAGTAGGTTCATCCATAACAGACCTTCATTGCAAAATATTCTGAATTAAATGTTTATCTGCACCAGTTGGAACTCACATTCTTTAAATGGAAGGAGTTTTAGCCTTTGCATCTGAAAAAAAATTAATATCTCTCCATTTGCAGTTGTGGCTGAGTTCTCAATAGTCACAGTAACCTGCACTGTCACAGGGATAGCTTTTCCAAATAGCCAGAGATAGCTAACAAATGTTGAATGTATCTGGTAAGCTATGTGTGATTTGGAAAATTAATTATCCACTTTAAACTTAAGACAAAATCTATCATTTCTTCTACCATTCCTCCTTTTATCTCCTTTTCAAATATTAACACTATTTGCATGGATTATCGAAGAATATATCTTCCCACTGTTTGCAAAAATACTTATATTTTAAAAAAAATACCGCTATAACAAAAGCAATGAGCTTCATAAACAACAAGAACTAGACTCTGGCAAAGAGTAATGCCAGGAACAAATGAAAATGTGTGTGGAAAGCAAATGAAAACCACTGATACTCATTCATGTAAATAGCCTTGTTAAAGACCAGGGATGCACCAAAATAGTATGCAGACTAGACTATTCCAGTGCAACTAAGACCATTACTCTTCCACAGGTGTTTAAGAACATTACTCTTAAACAACAGGTTATAGAAGAGCAAAGCAATATGAATTGTCAACACAATAGCAATCATATCTAGTGGGAGATAGTTTAACAATATTCATTTCCCTTCCCGCAGAAGAAGCCCCTGTATTCTGGCATCTTCCATTATGTACAATGACTACTTTCAGGCCTTATACAACACTTACACATTGTCAGAGCTGTCCCAAGACTTTCTGTTGCTTGGGGCAAAATGGTACTGATAAAATGCTGCCTGTTCATCTACTTATTTAAAGAAGCTGCCCAAGGTGACAAGAGAAGGCTGGTCTCAGTAGTGTAAACAGGACAGGATTGCATTGCCATACCTATTGACAGAAAGGCACTTCCTCTTCCTCCTCATCTTTCCTCTGCCATCTCAGGCCACCTTCTGACCTTGCATAAAGGCAGAGCCATGTCTGCACACAGTACATTCATCTCTTTCTCAATTCACATTTAATCTAATACTTGAATTCTAATATTTACCAATAATTAGTAATCTTTAGCACCATGTAGCACCATTTCTACCATGCAGACATTTACAGTACCTTCCAGTACCAAACAAGTCCTTTGCAAGATGGTCTGAACCCAAGATCTGTTTCTTAAACAAATACCACCACCATGGCCCTACTTTTACTCACAACAAAACATCATTCTCCCCTACATTTTCAGGAAAAAGAAACATTTACAAATGCCTAGAGTTCACGGACTCCAATGAGCAGACTGACACACACACACACACACACACACACACACACAATGAAGCCCTAGAATTTTGAAGGAATGTCCTGGGTTCCACCTCTAAATGGCTTCCTTCTCTCCATCCATTTTTCTATAGCTGCTTCCTCTTTCATTTCAGGTTCTCAACCACAGAGGATCCCCTGACAGGAACTTAGATCTCTTGCCTGTGTCTCATGGTAGCTGCTTCTTTGCTAAAATTATTGGGAGCAAAAGTATTGGAGAGGTAGAGGACTCATGGGCACCATAGGATAAAGGCCTTACGGGAAATGTGGGTGCTATGTTGACGGTGACAGAAGGAAGATTGCTCTGGATAGTCTCCTTTGTCCTCTTCACTAGGAATTAGATTTCTTGCTGCTGTTGGTACACTTAGTTCAAGAGAAATGGGATAGGAAATATTCTATAAATATATCATCAAACCCACTAATTTACATGTGCAATGTGATTTAATACTTCACCTTTATTTTTTTAACCTTTCTAATTCTAAACAGAGTAGTTATGAAGAGGAGAGGTGGCAGAAGAACTCTAGGTATAATACTACCACATGCAGACTGTTTATAATTTAATATATGTTCCCACATAATTTATCAAAATTAAGCCCTAGTTTTAATATTTTTTTTTATTTCTAAACAAAATGTAAGGTTTGAAAATATTTCCTGGATTTCAGTTCTTGGTCACTTCATTTTGCCCCATGAAATACCTAAATAAATAAATAAGAAGTACTTTGATATTTAACTAGAATAAAATCATGGATGTACCCCTGGGAAGCAGTGATCTATGACATTTAAAAGTAGATGGGGAAATTTCTTCTTTATTTTTGCAGTGTCTGGACAAATGAGAGTGTATGCAAACTGATTAAGGCTACCATTATGGAAAAAGTCCACTGTTCATACAATGAAGGCTCCGGAGACGAGAATATTTTTCGTTATCCATGTCTGGAAGTCCAAGTCAATTTGACATTGTTCGGGCAAGTGGTAAAGCTCTATCACACAGAGGACACAGTGGACAGAAATCCCAAGGTTTGGATTCTATTTTTCAGAAATGGTTTTGATTTTAAACCTCAAATTACTACAGCCACTCAGTCCGTATACTCAGTCTAGCTTGAGATACTGTTGGTCTGAAGGCTAGGGAGAGTATCAGAAGTTAGTATTCCAATGGAAAATCCTTGCTTGCCAGTTTCCTAGCCCTGGGCCAGATGAGACTGCACGCAAAATATTGCTCGAACTCCATGGTACATATGTCACATACTTAAAAGCTAAGAGCATGTAAAGTGAGTATATAAGGATGTGATTACAGTAACACTTTATTGTTGGATCATGATGTCCTGGCCCTGGAGTAGCAGGAAGGAAAAGATGGCAGTTTCTGGGACCATGTGCCTCCTGCCAGATTATGCCATCTTCTGATTGGTTAGCAACTCTGAACTAGACTCAGTGCTATACTGGACACATCTTTTGTACATGCTAAGTAAAATGCTGCTCGGTGGAAGAAAATAGATAGAAGGACAAACACTTGTTCTCAGAGCCTTTTGAACAACACATTGGCTGGATGGAGCTTAAAGGTCATATTGTTTTTCAGATTCTGATTCCCACCTCCAGCTCTGAGGCTCTGCATTAATACATACATTCATTGGGATGTAACTTGAAGTGTTATAATACATAGTTCATCCCATGTATTTCCTGAAATTTGCATGACATAAGGAAAATTTATTTTATTTAAAAGATATTTTGTTTTGGGCTTTGAACTCCAAAACTTTTTAGTTAAAGGGGTTATGTATTTTTAATGTATTAAAATGAGAAATGGTGCTTTTTCTTCCTGTTACAGAAAATCTCCCAAAGGCTCAAGGGGAGGGGGATGCTTTTTAAATTCTTTCTGTGAAGCAAGAATGCATATCAATCACTGTCATTCCAAAATCTACAATTCCTGCTGCATTTCAAATGAAGGAATTTCCTGGGAACCCCAGGTTTATTGACATCAGAACAATACAGCGGATAAAACTGAAGCAACTCGTTCCTAAACATAGTACACCCCAAACCATCAGAGAATAAGATCCAGCACTTTCAGCTTCAGTCTTGAAACAGACCCCATCAAAAGCTCTTTCCAAAGAGCGAATCAATTACTATTCCAGGTTGTGTTGTTATTTGAGTGTTTCCACTTGTTTTGTTTTCAGCCTCATATGTTACTAGTTTCAATAGCCTGCAGTAATTCATAGTCTAGCAGGAAACCATTCTATTTACACTGCAGATATAAACTCCCTAGATAAATGAATAATAAAGCCAATTTCCCTAATAGTAGCTTCAACAATTATTTCAAGGCCGTGAACAGTTGCTTAGCTCACACATTCTGTCTCGGGCATGCAAAAATAATTAGGAAGATGGATGATTACGTAGGCACTCGTTCATGCTAGGATTACTTCTTTCAAATAACTATTTTTCAGTTCTCTTTCTACATTGTGTTGTTGCTGTTCAATAAAGCATTATTGTTACATTCAGGAGAGAACTTATTTTTCCCCCACAAATTAAATAAAAGGTTGCAGTGAGCTTATTGATTCTAAGCTGAAATCAGACCTGCAGGGCAAAACATCTCACTTTAAAGCATCTGTAATCTAATAAAATAGACAAATTGTAAACTTTTTATTATAGTCTAATCTCAGGTGAAACATGGGATATCCTTCATTCCGCTCCTTGACAGCCTGCTCCAATACTAATGCTTCACATTTTTCCTGAATTTCTAAAGCATTTTTCATACTTTTTAAAAAATAAACAAACAAGACCTGTCAGTAACCCTGAAATAGAGGCCATGATCATTAGTTCCAGTAGAATATCAATTTGATCTCTCTGATACTTTACATTAACTCTAGTATCAATAGGCACCTTAACATATAAGTGTGTGTACTGTATTTTAAATGATGGTACACGGATAGTGCCAATAGTGTACTTGTTTGCCCAGAAGGAAATCCTACTACACCCAACATGGCTTACTTTCCAAAAATTATGTTTAGAATTATAGATTAACATTACCATCCTATCCACTGGCTACAATCCTATGGACACTTACCTGAACTGAGATGCTCTCGATTCAATAGGATTTATTTCCAGATAAATGGGTATAGGATTACAGGAAAACTAGGTATAGGATAGGCTAAATGCCTATGATGGAGCTGTTCAAGTTGTGGCCCTTCAGCTGTTGTTCAGTGATCCCTTACAACTGATTAGTTGGCTGAAAGCTTATCCTGAACAACTGGAGGGCTCCATGCTGCTTGACAGGAAATCAGAGAGTTTTTGAAACTAATTTGTAACACAATTGTACTTATGAATACTTCAGGGACCCCAGCATAAACATTCCAAAGTATCTAGAATTTCAGTAAAACAACACACAGCACAAAGAAAATCAGAGAAATAAGTCCTGTTATTTTCCCTTCTATTCTAATGTTTGGATGTAATCCTTCACAGATTTTGCTCTCAAAGCAAATAACAAATAATTTTAGCAATACTCTTCTTACTGCGGGAAAGTCTCCAAAAACAGCAAAGTTTTCAGACTATTCAAAGTTCAGGACTTATTCTGTGCAAAATTCACATTTTTTAAAAAAAAACACACAAACTAGCACTTTCTGCACAGGAAACAGCCCAGAAAATGAAGTTTTCTGTGCAAAAAGGTGCAAAATATTTGCATATACTAAGTCCAAAACTATGACAATTCTTATCAGTCTATAATTCTTCTTTTCAGGTATTCCACCACTCAGAAAGCATGCACTGTGACTATTTTTCACATATTTTCTCATATGCTTTCTCTACTGATTCTAGTGCAAACTAAAAAAAGAGACTGACTTCATTAATTTTCATCAATGTATGTGAGGAAAAATCTGCAAGGCGACAAAATGTGGAAAGGTCAAACCTTCTACTTTATCTCCCATTTTTTCCTGCAGTGCTTAATTTTCATGCCTCCAGGAATGAATAGCTCCACTAAGTCCTAAGGGGAAAATTTCTCCCAAGGGTATTTTTCCCTCCATTTCCATATGAACTAGTCCTTCCATTACTTTCCCTGAGAGCAGTGAAAAATGTTCCTGAGATCAGACTCCAGATAGGCTCAGAACATTTTATTGCCTTAGGCTTTTTTTGTGGAAGAAATCTCAAATTAAACTTGTGGGGAGGGGCTTTCAGAAGCTAATTTGCCTCTAAGCAAATACAATCATACTGGACTAATTCACGATCAAGTGTACAGTTATTTATTTGTTTATATTTATTAAAGATGTCCTTAAAATGCAGATTTTCCTGTCAGAAGATTATTGTGATAACAAGTATACTGGGTTATTTATTTCTGCAGTGCTTCTACATCCCTCCAAATATGGAGAATTATAGCGAAGTTGAAAAGCTAGTGAAAACAATAACAGACAATTTCAGAAAGCATCAAACATTCTCTTGTTACTATGACCCATCAAGAAAAGAAGAGAGTGTCATCCTAAAGAGATTATATCCTCCTGAAGGCCTTTTCATCGCCTTTGCCTGGCCAAGTTTGATGTTATTTGGTGGAGTTTTGATCATCATCATGGTGAAAATAAGTCAGTATATTTCTGTACTCTCTGCATCTCAATACAGAACAGGTATATAGAATACCCCAAAACTGACCTGTGCTTTATGTTCACATCTGTACCTGGTCTGTGGAGAAGCTAGGAACAATTTCTCAAATTTATACACAAGACAAGAGAGTGAAAAGGGAAAACAGAGAAAGTTCACAGCTAGGAGCTATCCAAATGATATTTCTTTAGACACGTGTTTATTTTTTGTTCTATTCGCAGAATTGTGGGGACAATTTTTGTTCATCTATCTGGTTCAGTATTATGTTATCATCAGAAATGTGAGTGAGAAGAAACTGGCTCAGTTTTTACACTCAAAGACATTTGAGTTGTGTGTGGTCTCACAATATTTTGCAGATTTATTTTAAAAAAGTAGTTATCATGGGCCAAATGAGCAGAATAGGCTTGAGACTTGTGCTGCATTTTAAAAATGGACAAGGAGTCAGCATCATGCACTTGTCTGCATGTTCAACTATGATGCCGCGAGACCAGGGTGTAAATCCCCACTCAGCCATGGAAACCTACTGTGGGACCTCGGGCACATCAGTCTCAGAAAGGCAATGGCACACCTTTGAATAAAAAAACATTGTGATAGAGTCATCTACATTGGAGTCAACATGAAAGCACAGCACAGCAACAGGACTTTGGGAAGTAATGAATTTCACATTGAAAACAGCCTATTTCATAAAATGCACCAGGCAGCAACTCTCTATGCCAAGACAAATGAATTTGGCGGAGTTGGGGTTTTGGTTCAGTTTTAAATCAAGTTAAGTGACTTGACCAAAATGTTTTCAAGGGACCACTTGCTATTTTATTACAGTCAAGAACATTACCAAGTATATTCTTTAAGTATATCACTGCAATTATATCACAACAACAAAGGCAGGATTCAAGGTCCAAACCAGGATTGAGAATTCTGTATTCATCCTGATACTGAGTTGCAATTCTAATCAGCTCCAACCTAGCATGGTCAATGATGATTAATGCTGGGACCTGTAGCCCATAAGTCCTGATTTACCAACTCCCTCCCCCAATTTAATGGCCCTATTCTACATGAAACTAAGAGGTGGATTTAGGCCAGGATTGCCACATGAATTTGCATTCCTATGCATGCACACCATTTAGGAGGGGGCTTCTGGGAATTTACTGTGTCCATAATAAAACAAATGTCCTTTCTTAATGCTGTTAACGACTGTTTGGTATGTATTTGCTTTCTCTCAAAATATGTAAATATTTGACCTCATCCTTGGATTCCAGGGTAAAAGTTATAAATGCCTGAAATATGAATCATAGCTATATTTATTTCCATTATCACCTATCAATAGTGATTAGTTAACAGTTACTTTAGAATACAACTTGTGTTATATTCATTTACTTCAAAACTAGCTTCTGTCATTGCAAAAGATATTGTAGCACCATTGAGAATTAGAGAAAGAAAGTTGTAGCATAAGCTTTTGTGGACTGAATCTACTGCCTATAGATAGACATTTACACATATGAGCGAGCAGATTTCTGTGTGAAAAACAACAGAAACGTGAGTATGACAAGTTCAGTTCAAATGGTCATTGGGGGACAAAGTAGGAAAGAAAAATGCTGCCTAAAGCCAAGATGAGTAGATAATTACATGAACTATCACAGGAATTCTTGAAGTGCAGTATGATTCTGGCTGGAAACTAGAAAGTGATAAACTGGGCAAGAGAACCCACATTAGGGTGTAAATTAGTGTTAAAATATGTGTAATGGGCCAGGAAACTATTGTCCCTGTTCAATCCACTGTTGATGGACTGGAGGTTGTGGATATATCCCAATTCTGCTGTTTCTCTTTCCAATCACCCTTTTACATTTTTTTTGTTTTTTTGTTCAAGGACTGTTATTCTGTTGCTCTTCATCACCACAGTTAGCTTAAGGATGATATCCTAAGCATACACAAAGAGAGTAGGGGGAATATACTCAATCTCAGTGGACTTACTTCCAAATAAATATGCATTAAGTTCTACAGTTTAGCTTGTGTTTGTGTCTATTTGAATGCTTTACAATTAATTTACAATATTAGAGGCACATGGAATTCCACAAAAAATTACACTTTTTTTTTTTTACATCCCACCTGATATTCAAACCATTGCACATGTGGCCTGACTTGGACCATCAGCTGTTTTTAGTTGCTTCCTAGAAATCCACTATATTGATCCAAAACCATATTGGCATGTTTAAAAGAACTGCAATGCTCCTCCTTAGTGTCCTTATAACGTCAGCTAGGGAAGGAACGAATATTCAAAAATATTTAAGTTAAAATGTGCATTTCTTGAGAATTGCAAAACTGTGACAAGAATCCACAATTAACGAGAATTTCCACACTTAAGGACTTGAATGTTGCCCAGAATAAATCCTAACTGCACAATTTTTGAAGACTTTCTTACAGTGAGAAGAAAATTGCCAAAATTAAAAACTGCTTCCTTCAAAATGAAAATCAATAAAAAATTATACCCCTACTGTAACTGCTGCTGCTACTGCAAGATGTCTGTCATCAAGGCCAATCACAATGGTGGAAAAAGCACACTATACTCCTTTTCAAGTCATGCATTTCACATTGGGAGAAAGGAAGCCAAATGAGAAAGAGACCACAACATATAAACATCCAAGCCCAGGTTGGATAAAGCATGGAATTCTTAGACTGATTTGGATAACATACCTACTACCATTTCCTTAAAATTACAGTTCTCCCTCCGCATTTGTGGGTTTGACATTCGTGAATTTGGTTATTTAAAAGGCATGGTGCTTATTCTCCCCAGTCTCCTCCTTTCGTTTCCTTGCATTTCTCACCCCAGGCTTGTGCAGCTTGTGCTTAAAATGGCTGTTTTTTTTCCTACTGGGTGAGCAAACCCACCACTCCCTCCCACTGCTGGAGGTATGTCCTCTCTGCCACGTGGCTTCGTATTCTGCTACACCTCCCCTCTGGGAGCAATTTCAAGATGGTGATCAGGAAGCAGCTAGAACACCAGAAATCGAGCACTCTGCTTTTCTCTGAGGGGAAAGTACAGGTAAGTTCTTTACTTTGTCTTTTTGTTTCCCCAGGAGCTCTGGAACCAGTGGCAAGGGATTAGGAGGGTTGAAGCTCCGGACAGAATGGGAAGGGGATCGTGGGAAGAGTTATTTGTGGTTTTTCCATTTTCATGAGGGTTCTGTGCCTCAAGCTCTCACAAATGTGCAGGGGCCACTATATTAACAGTTTAAATTTATGGAATTATCTTTAGTCAGCAGACAACTCAAAGGCACATATGTGGGCAGGAAAAAGTGTCCATGAAGCTTCCCTTTTAGCAGTCCTGAATGTTAACCAATAAAAACTGTCACTGAAAAAGGAAAGAGCAGAAAGTTTAACAGTCACCTCTTCTTATCATTTCACGTGCACTGTTCACTTCTGCTCCAATCTCCAATACAAAGCTTTAGCACCACAGAGGGACCAGAGCGTCCAGCTCACACTGTATTTTACACAAAACAGAGTTTGCCCCCAATACCAAATGTTCTTCCTCACAAAAGACTACTTTTGCTTTGCGGGCGGGGAGTGGTTGTTGCTGTTGAAAAAAAGTATGCTGGTTTTCTGTCTCATGCTAGTTTTCTGTTCTCATGCAAAAATATATAGATATTGTGACAGTTGACAATTTTCTCAACAGTGTGTCTCAACTAAGAGAGACACGTCTCAGTGCTAGGAGACATCTTTTTCATCAAGTCTAAGAAAATCTGCAAATATTCTTCATTTCCCTGGTGTCAAGTGACGAAAAAATTCAGGTTACCTCTTTCTATGCTTCCCCTCTTGAGTCACCTTGAAATTGAAGTTATTATAAAAAAAGGCTTTGTGTATCTGAACCATACAAAATCAAAGCTATTGAAGCATGCCATAGCAGGTAGTTTTTCACCCATAAGGTCAGCTTCAAGCCCTTGGTTTCCAATCCTGCTTTTTTAAAAAAGGAGGACAACTAATGGAGACTACAGGAGGATAAACATTTCTGTTACAGTGAATCAGCACAGAGTAAAAGTGCATTTATTTCAACAACATTATCTAATGAGCAGTTTCTTTGTATGATTGGTTTACAAAGCTTCAAGCAAGCACTATAAGCAACTCAATGTACTGGCAAATTGCTGTGATGCACTGTGGCTGCCACTGTTATTACTTGCACATTAAATTCATGTATATAACTTTATTGCTCAGTGCCCAACAGATGTCTGCTTATGCTTCCTGAAGCCACAGTGAGCACTTCCACAGAGGTCTCTTAAAAGCTCTAACTATTAGGCCAATCGCCGCCATGGCAAAAAAAGAGAAAATCAGGTCTGTAAAATGCCTTTCAGTGAGTAACTACTAGCTCTGTTTGACAAAGCATTTATTGTTTGTTTCCATTCACACAGATGGATGCAGCACATAAGGTATAGTGGAAGGGAAACAGTTTTGCCTCTTTCAAGATGATGCCAAGTTAATCTAACTTTGTTTCATAGACTACATTTATTGCTTATTCATGCAGAAAAAAATCATATTCAGGGGTAGTATTAGATTGGACAGTTGCATGCACTTCTATCAAGAACATAAAAATCCTGATCACATGACAGAATCATATGAATGTAAGAGCCAGGCTGGTTCAGACCAGAAACCCATACAGTACAATGTTCACCTTTCTGATAAATGTAGTGAGTGTCAGTGTTGGGGGACCTACGAAATTCTATTTAATACCTGTTTTCTCACATGCATACAAAATTCTAAAATTCTAAAAACAAGGAGGGTACTGAGATGCTAAGTATTGGAGAAGCTTGGGAGCTGGAAAGAAAGAAAGAAAGAAAGAAAAAGAAAGAAAGAAAGAAAGAAAGAAAGAAATCCACAGGCAGCAGTTTCTTCACTCTTGCTGTAACTGGAATAGTAAGATGTCATTCACTGAAAGACTCACCTCACCACAAAAACAAATCTCTGATTCTGAAAATCACTGTCAAACCACTGGGATGGAGGTGGGGATGAACCCAAGTTTCAGTGTTTGATAGGCACCTCTGAAAAACTAGGTCGGTGAATCTTCACCTTCTTCCTCCCCCACTCCCATCTAGCTTTCTGAAGGGGAGTGAAAAAATCTCATGTGAGGAAGAGGACGGGCAATTGGAAGGTGGAGAAATTCATCTGGATGTCTCTCCTAAGCTAAAAGGAAATTCTTCAAAGAATATAAGCTTCCTGCTGATGGATCATCAGGCTTGCTGGAAAACTTGGAAAAGCCAGGACTGACTAGTTGGTGGCTGAAGTAGGGAGACGGACCTTAACTTCAGTCAAGCACAATTCCCCCCCCCAAATATGAGACAGCTGACATTTCAAACTCCCATCCTTTTCTGTCTTCCACCATTTGTAGTATTCTCTCACAATCTATATGCAAGAATTCCAACCAGCTTCTTCTAATTATGCCAGTGTTAAACTCATTCTGATCTCAATTTTATTTGTAGTTCAATAAAAACCAAAGCAAAGGGTCAGGGTGAGGAGCACCATTGCTTAAAATCTGCTTATTGATTCCTCCTTGCCCCAAATTCAATTACAAAAGCCTGTCCATTTCTTCCAAATTCTATAGCACCCTATTGCTTCTGGACAAAATTAAAGAGCAAAAATCATTGTTAATGAACATATGCAAACAAGGTGTCTCAAATAGCTTCTAGAGGTCCAGTTTGCCAGGTTAATCATTGTAGAGGTTCTCCATAATCAAAGGCTCAGCTACAGTTCAGGTGTCTCTGCTTTTTGCTTGGTCTCACACTGTGCAGAGAAAATTGCTGGTTGTGGCCATGCCTCTGCAGATGGAATTCTACAGTCATTTATTACTGTCTATTGAGCGATGCAGAGCAAAGGAACACAGCATCCATGTTCAGTTACAGAGGTAAGCCTCCTACTGCTTATGATGTGATAAGCATTCATCAAGGAATGTACAGACACTTTATTGTGGTTTTCCATATATACCTTAAGAGTGGATTATCAGAACACCCCAATCTATTTCCCATCCCCCCAGCTACTTACACTTCTATGTTTCTTTATTTCAGCATTTTACAGTTGACTGTAGAAGGTGTGAGAATATGATTTCACAGCTCCCATGTGAAAAAGCTGTATTTTTAATTATTGAGACCGAAGAGGGTGCTGCTGCAATAAGTGACAAATTTCACACCTTCCTGCATGCAAAAAGTTTGATCCTCTGAAACTTTGCATGTAGATTACTAATCTGTAACCACTATACATGTCTATTTTGGTAATATTTATGAGCAACAAAAACTTTATGTGCCATTTGTTACATGCAGCAATGTCCACATGGGTTCCCTACTACTTTCTATATTCATCTTATTTAGTGCTGGTACACAATTATAAAGTGAAAAAGACTCTCAACAAAACATACCACACGTAGAAGTCAGCTACCTAGAAAAAGTGGGGACTGTCCCTTTGTCTTATATTTTCCCTTTCTAAAATTATCTGTGCAATAGTTAGTGATCATCTGCAATTTAAATGTTCACACAATCTAAGGAAACTTGAAATAGAAACCATTTGTGGGTACATTAAAAATATTGTACCTCCCTAAATAGAAATAGCAAATTCTGTATCATTTCACAAATTAAAACAGGGATATGCTCATCATATTCCCATCCTAAGCATGACTGCCCAAACTGCCTTCTGCAAACACGCACTGTTTTCTCTATTTCTTGTATTCATTTATCCAGCAATCATTGTCTTTGCCTGCTTTAAAAAACAAGGTGGTTTGCTCTTTTGATTAAGTATGTTTCTAGAAATATGATTGTCTTGTAATTCGTTATCAACAATTCTAAACAATTCTCAACCAACACTATGTTAAGTGACAGGCAAAAAAAATATGTGGCATCTTCATATTAATTAGCCTTTATCTTCTATCAACACATAAAGCAGTCCTTCCACAAAGACATAGATTTAGCATCTAAAGAAATGAGAAGACAGATGAATCCTCAAGTATAGCCTAGCAAATTTTGCTAGTAATGTTTTAACAAGGTATCTCTAAAGTCAAAATACTAATATCACAAGTAATAGATAAATACAGAGAGAATTTATTGAGCATTTAAGAAACAAAATATATACACGTATAGAAATTTCTGAAAAATCACCTTGAATCTTGGCAAAACAAGCTACTACATGGTCAGAATTTAAAAGCACAGAAAGAAAGAAGAGTGAAACCAGAAACATCAGGTAATGCTCCAGAACAGGACACTGAAAAAAAGAAACTGAAGAACTTATATTTGTGATTTAAAAACAGGCAGTTCAGACAAATAGCATCAAGGCAAATATTGAAAAAAAAACACTACATATATTAAATGTCATCTATGTAAAGAAAAAGATGAAGCTGTTCACCAGCTGAAAAGCTCATGAAGCAAGATTGCACAAGCTGAATGTAAGAAATGGGATAAACTGGCTGCAATGATACATTGGAATCTAAGCCAAAAAAAAAAAAAAAAAAAGATTTATCTTCTTCAATGAAAGGGTGTGAACGCAAGTCTGAAAAAGCTGTGAGGTAAAAATATTTATGATTCAAGCTGATAAACAATTAAATCTTAATATTCCAGACATAGCTGTAATGGGGGGCTGTATTATAGCTGTAACTGAAGGGGAAGAATTTGGATTACAGATGTGGCAATCTCTGGCAGCAGCAGGGTCAAAGAAAAAGAGAGGGAAAAGATTATGAAATATCAAAATACACAAATGGAGATTCCTTGTCTCTGGGAAATGAAAACAGCTGTGGTTCCAGTGACGACAGGCACTTTGGGAGTAATTCAAAATGGGTTGACAAAACATCTGAATGAAATTGCCCTAGATCACAACACAACAATTACAGAAACTGATGCTACTACAAACGATTGGTGGTATAAAACTCTAGACAGTAACATGTGGCAGACTGAACAACAACAACAATAACAACAACAACAGATGATCCACCTAGGCCACAGATCATGATTTAGTAGAAAGTGCAGCCAAGAAATACTAGGTCAGAAACAACTTCAGCAGTTGAGTAGGAAACAACTTCTGCAGTTGGGATAGTATGATATACAATTAAAATGTTCTGGTAACATCTTCATGTAGATACAACATGTAACACAACATACCTCACAGGGTATTTTATAGGTATCTACCAGCAAGCTCTCCTACTGAGTTAAATGAAATTTACTAGGTAAGTGCACATAGGACATACACACACGCACACTGAATTCCAAACTCCAGAACAGCAACTATTTATCTTTGATGTTCCCTTAACACTCCTCCTCTATCTTCCTCTCTGTGTCATAGACACTTGCTGTTGTCCAGGACCATCACTAGACATTCTGCCTTTCTTCTTTCACTGTTTCTCTGCATGTCTCACTCTTCTTTTACTCTCTCTTCCATTTTCCTCTTTTACAGTTCCTTCATCCAGCTTCGCCCTCTCTCTATTATCATTTCATCTCCCCTTACCTTTTTTCATCCATTCATTCTTACTGTTTGCAACTGTCTTCCAGCTATCGGGGTAAGAATCACACACCACCAACCTAACTTCACAGGATGTTGGGGCATGCAACAGGGCCTCCTCTACAGATCTCTAATTTCTCGCAGGTTCATATAGGAGGAGGAGGCAGTATTTCAGATATCCTGGTCTCAAGTTGTTTAGGGCTTTGTAGGTTAACATCAGCACCTTGAATTGAGCTTGGAAGCAAATTGGCAGCCAGTGCAGTTATTGTAAGTCCAGTGTTATACGGTCTCTAAAATACACACTTGACACCAATCTGACTGCTGCAGTTTGCACGAGCAGCAGCTTCTAAACACTCCTCAAGAGCAGGCCCAAATAGAACACATTACAGTAGCCTGATCAGAAGGTAACTAAGGCATTAACCACTGTGTCCAGATCTACCTTCTCCAAGAAAGGATGCAACTGGTACAGCAGCCAAAGCTGTGGAAAGGCGCTGCTATCTCAGGAGCAGCACTAGGCCCAAGAGCATCTCCAAGCTACAAACCTGATTTTCCAGGAGTGCAATCCATCCAGAACAGGCTGCAATCCCAATTCCAGGCTGGTTTTCCTACTGACCCAGCAGCACTACAATGACTGTCTCTGTAGCAGTGCCTCAACTGTGGACCTACCTACCAAAGGAAGTTAGGCTGGCTCTCTTTTAAACTTCCAGCAGGCAGCCAAACAGTGCTCTTCTGCATGGTTTCAGTATCTGAAATTGTTGCTTCAACCATTTTAAAACTGGATTCTAGGATTATTTTTAGAGTGTTTTTAGGAATTTTTAAAAAATACTTTAATGTATTTTTAAAATGTTTTTATCTTTATATTGTTTTAATTCGTTTTTGTTTATTGCCTCCGGAACCCTAGTGGGCTAGAAGGAGATACAGATATATTATAGATGTATACATAGACAGACAATTATTTCAACCTCCAGATCACTTATCCAGCATAACCAGTGGTGATAAACGCTGGGAGCTACTGCCCAGCAACACTGAGAAATGAATTCCCCCCGCCATACATGCACACTGCACCATGACACAGCATGATACAGACTAACTTGACTTACTCCTTCCTTCTTTCTGTTTTTTTCCCCTAAATGCCATGCTTGTTGCTCATCATGATAGTCATAGTCACCAGCCAACACAAAGAAAACGTATTTAAATATTGGTTCTGTCTCTGCACACAGCACAAAGAAGACCTGAGCATATCTCAGTCAAACATGAACTCTGGGTTTTTACTGAAGCAAAGACTGGGGAAAATATTTTTGAAAAATGTTTACTGGACAGAGCTGCATTACTTTATTTTTCGAAGTCAAGAATTTCTGTATTTTAAATTGTATACTTCACAGCTGGATTCAAAAACTGAACCCCTATTGAGACCACCCTCAGGATTCACTCCAAAAAGTGCAGCTGCTTGGCAGCTGAAGCTACAGGGAAAATCCATGTGCTCATATCAATAAAGACACTTAGACTGTAGCATTCTACCATTTCACTGAAATTGAAACTTTTCCAAGTTTGTCATGCTAATTTTCTATATGATGAACACTAAAGCAAAATTCAAACCCACATTTTGACTAGAAAATTTTTAAATTTGAACATCAAATGCCTAGAATCTTGTTGGTATCCTTGAGTACACCGAGCTTGGTAGATTTAACATACAAAATCTGTTAAACATGCATGCTATCTATCAATCAGTGTAAAAAAACCAGTCAGGGTTTCCTCAATTAAGGTACTGATATGCTTAGTTCTGTTTTTAAAATCTGCAAGGGCATCATATGGTAATAGAAAACAACAAATAACAAAAGGGACAGATGAGCAACAGCTAGTCCACTGTTATTTCAAGGACAACTAGTATTTCATAAGAACAGATGAGAACATTTAACACATTATTACTAACTGCCCAATTCACACACCCAGTGATGTGCTGGCTGTTTGAAATTCAACTAAACAATGGAGGCTGCTTCATTTGAGGGTAATACACATCCAATGAAACACTACAGAAAGCTGCTAATTTCTAACATAGAGCACATGCAATCTGCAATAGAATGTTCCAGTGAACCATCAGGTTATAACAAACGCTTTCATTCAGATTTCCAGGCTGCCTGTTTGCAAATGTGTTCGCAAAGGCTGGAAGAAAAAGAGACTGCTCTCATGATGTCTTCTGACATTCAAAATAGATTAGACAGACCTTCTGAAAGCACCTCAAATGCAAACGCAAAACCACTGCTAACCACACTACCACTAAAGAATGGTAACACGACAATGACAGTGATGCTGATACTGTCAGCTTTTGCCCTCTGTGGCCGCAGCTACACAGACTAGTTGAGGTACCACACTTGGACTGGGAAGCCTGATACCTCCATTTAGCCATAATGCTCTTAGACTGACTTTAAGCTGTCACTTTGCTTCAGCTCAACCTGCCACACTGGCATGCTTTCGGGTATGTCATTGTCTCTCAGTCAATTGATGTAGAATACCCTAAAGTTCATAGCAAAACAGCTCCGGGGGCGGGGACACAAACAAAAACAAGAAAACCAAAAAAAAAACTTGGAGCTCGAAAAAGTTACTGCATTATAATTCTCAGAACCCTCAGTCACCGGCTGTGCTGCCTAGAAGATTCTGGGAGTTGTAGTTCAAAAAAAATTAACTTTCCACATTCTGGAAAAGTACCCTCTAGATTTCAGCATCTGAGAAATTTAATTTCATGAAATTCAACACACATTAGAAATTCAATACATGTCATCACTTCTATTTAGCATATTATGTATCCATTGCATTTGATATACTATGTAAGATTAAACTGAATGTGCATTTACATGACAAGGAAAATGTGTGTACGTATATGTTACACTCTTTATCCACAGGACAGATATATGTAGAAATTTCTCACACTGCATGATTGTCAGACCACTATAATTGCTGGATATGATTGTTTCCATGCCAGCTGTATGCAGTTTCCTGCCTAAAATAATATTGGTGGGAGAATTCATCTCACAATAGCCATGAGATCAAAAGGCTTTTAGTACATTAGGAGGAAAGTAGCTAAGATTTAACACACATCAAGCTACCATTAGATCTATAAATTGCTTACTCATAGTTTGAAAAGAGCTGAAAATCTGAATGAAGTGAAACAATAGGCTAATTCAAACCATAACTAAGCAAATTATTTTCTAATTAAACTACATCAGAAAATGAAGACATGCCTTGGGGTGTCTTCAGAGTATAAAAATAACAAAATAAAACCTGGCCAAAACATGTTCAAAGGGAAGAAAAAAATTATTTTCATATATATATGTACACACACACACACACACACATATACACACACAAAGATGGATTGGGAAGAAGATGAAAAGAAGCCAGTTTAGGGTTACCCCTGTGTCAAATATGATAAATAACATCCTGAGGAACCTTATTTTCCTTATTCCATATCAAAATTAGAATTGTAAAGAGATTCAGTTTTAAAAAAAGAACTGCTTTATGTAGCCCAAAACTGGTGTTCAGTTACATTTACTAAAATTTGCCGCAGCCTTGCTCTAAGGAATTCAGAATGATGGACCGGATGCTTCTCTCTGGCTAAAGCAGCCTAAATTTCTCAGAACCACAAGTAGCAGCAATGAAAAAAAACCCAGTCTTCTTGTCCTAAAAACTAACAGCAGTGGGGTAAGATAGGCTCACGTAAACAAAAGGCACTTTCGATTGGCACTGAAAAAAATATCCAAAAAAGGGTCACTCAGTCTCTCTCAGAAGGACATATATAAAGGGAAGGCACCATGACCAAGAAAGCCTGACACAGAGCATAAATATGCAGTGTTACTGACACTGACAGAAAGGTAGGACTTTTCAAACTTGTGGTTTATGAAGATATTTCTTTCCTTACCAGATCAAACAGGTTTTACAGGAAGTCTATGTTGGTAAGTTTTACTTTAAGGTCACAATAATCTCTCTGTGTGCCAGCAACTAAGCTGTAGCCATGAAAAGATGAAGGTCCGTGAGCAGGCACTGCACTGCCATGTAAGATCTCCATAATTGCACAGTGACAAGAGACTTTTTCTTCATTTCATTCTTGCAGGAAAAGTCCTCAGAGCTCAACCAGGTAGCTTCTGTGATTTTACTTGTTCCAAAGTCACCAAGGCTCAAACAGATGCTCAGATTTATCTTGGATTTCAACTCTTCTCTTGGTCCAAACCTGCTCACATCTGCCTCCTGCCAGTTTAGCAGGACACAGTCGTGTAATCTGAACCTTCCCCTGCCCAAGCCCGTCAAGTCCACTCAGGAGGACTCAACAGATCACAGGATCAACCGACAGCTGAAGAGAGGCATGAAGTTCCACTGTCTCACATGCTTATCCCCGCCTTTTAACAGCCACATTAAATAAAAGGATGCAATCATTAGCAATGTCTTTGCCCTTTCTTCTTTTATCAATGGCCTTAGATCAATAGTTGAAAGCTGAAAGGAATTTTAGAGGAACATTAAGGCCTTCATGAAGTAATTAATGCCCATAAATGAAATTATCCAAGTGGCTACATGCCCACTTCAAATTTATGTACCACTGATTACCACATTATAAAGGATTACTTCTAAATCCTCAGGAGCTACAGACAACAAGGTGAAGGCTCATTCTGCATTCATTGTTCAGCATAGTTTATACACAGCAGCATGGAGCCCCAAAGATAATGTTCAGAGATTGTCACATTTTCGGTCCAAAAAGCATCCTTTGGCCTCTAGGAACCACCCAGGAGTCCTTATAATCATTTGCAGCTATCCCAATATAGAGTTATTTCTACATTTGGATTCCAGGCTGGGATCTGATTTGGTAGAGTTTGTATGATAAAGTTTGTCAAGGTTATAAATACAACTGAAGTTTGTTCATCCTTCCTGCACAATTTTACCTCTGATAGCTATATATGCTGATATGTCAACTGATCAGAAACACAAGCTGGAGGGTGCTGCTGCTGCACCATGTTCTGCTTTGATATGCAGGTGCACTCATATGAGAACCCCTTTTGGGATTCACAGAGCTATCTGACTCGTCATTGTGAGAATCAGGATGCTGGACAAGATAAGCCTTAGGTCCAATGCAGAAGGATCCTTTCGTGGTGTTGGGGTTTTTTGTTTTGTTTTTCTGGTCCTGTGCCATGAGTCAAATAAGGAGTTTTGCCTGGTAATGGAGGATCTCACTGGCTAGTACCACTATGAACAGAGAGATTGGGGACCTTAACAGAGCATGTTGTTAAGAAGCTCCACAGAGGCCTCTGGGCTTCCTGTCTTCTTCCCTATTCCTAGGGCATTCTTTTTAAAAAGGAGCTAAATATCAAATGTCAATTCAAACATTCACTGGCTTGAGGTGGCACAGTACTCTTAAAAAAGGTAGCATGGAAGTGCATGGCCTAGCAATTCCAGCCAGCACCACCACTGTGGTCATGATAATCATACCTGTTTCTATCTTAAAGATATAAGCCTTGTCATTTTCTCATCATCAGTTGCAATTTGAACATTCTTTTTCATACTAAGTATATACTACATGTCAACTAGCAGCATATAAAAAAGAGTTCTGAAAAATACACTGAAATCTAATATTTTCACTGAAACAATAATGTTTGATGTGGAGATGCATTCAAAGAAGTGTGTGCTTCCATAAAGGAATCACCTAATGAGTCTTTTATGACATACTAGTTATAGGTGAGCCTGACTCCAAATCAATCACATATTGGTACTCTGAATAGAATTAAATGTAGAATGGACAATAATCACAATTATTTTCCAAACAATAATCAAATGTTTATTACTATTACCTCACCTATGCATACCCTGGCCCCAAAAAACATAAGCTAGATTCCAATTCCTAAAATAAGCTACTTCCTCTACCAAATACAGGTCTGTACCCAGCTTTGAAATTTGTCACTGCACTCATGAAAACATAATACAGGAAGAGGCAAAACACTGGATTACCATTGAAACTATTGCCTAAAGGCTTTGAAATTTATTTTTCCAACATAAGGGAGAAATTGCTCCCTTTAAATTCTTGTGGGTAATTAGCTTTAGAATAGCTGAAACAGGCTATCTTCTCTTCTCAATATGCTTTTGAAAAGATCTTCTTGCTAACCACCCCAATTTGCAGCTATTATCTATGAACAGGAATGCCCTGCATGATGAGATTGAAAAGATTAATTGGATAGAGAGAAATTAAAAACCCTACTTTGATCTTTCCTATTCCTGAGAAAGGATTCACCATAAGCCACTGTGATTGCTACAAGTTTTTTCTCTATTTCTTTAAAAACTTTTACAATGCTCTTTAGCTTAAAAGACTCCTAGAGCAGCTCAGACATATCAGTAGGAAAGCAGTTCCTATACTAAGGCATTATAATCTGAAAGATATGACACAGAAGAGAAAGGTATGGGGAGAGAGAAGGTAGAAAAATACAGATGTGGACATCAGCCCTTAAGTTCAGGGCTGGAAGCAGCTCATTTGAAATAAATGATCTCATATATGTACCTCTCTTGGAACGCCCAGAATAATAAAAAAACCCAAAGCCTTTGGCCACTACAGAAATCCTTTCCCTCCCTATTAGCTATAGGTGTAGCTGATCTCGCTGGAGCTAGGGAATCATCAATAACCAAGGCTGTTTCTCTAATTCTGCTGGTAACAAAAGCAGAAGAGTAAATGGCACACTCATCTCTAATTCAGGGAGATGCACGATACTGAAATCCAGCCAAATTCTCTTGATACCAGAGGCAGAAAAGCCCACATTACATCTTCTCCTTCCTGCCAGCAAAAACATTATGTAAAAAGTAACCATTTGCTTCCTTTTCTCAGCACCCAAAATCAGTTACTTGAAGCAACTTCTTGAATTCTCCCTGCCTTATGGTACAACTAGGAGTCCAGTTCACAGACCATCTCCTTTTTGCACAATTCTGCTGCTGCTCTCCAGGTTTGCTGAAAAGGGTACACACACTCTACAATACGGAAGTAGCTCAAACACGGCATGTGCTTAGAATAATAGAAACACAGAGGTGGAAAAAGCCAAAAGGAACACCCAGTCCAACTCTATGCCATATAGGAACAGACAAACTGAAGCACTCCTGGAGCTTTTGGTTCCCTAGTGCAAACTGACTGAACCTAGCTCCACTAACAAATATAATATATACTACTTCCCTTCTATCCTGAAAGGTCTGTAATGTGAACCACAGAAAGATGCCAGCACCCATAAACTTGCTTAAATTGCTTTCAGAACTGATGCATTTACTGCCATCAGCCCTTGCCACCTAGCTACTATATAGCTATTTTTATATCTATATACAGGAAGAATCCACTGTTTAACGCTCTATTATCTGACTACTCACTCTTCTGAAGCTTCCAAATTAAGAAGAAACTCCATTAATTCAAAAGAGGTCCCGCTCTTTCATCAATTCTTCTTGCCTATGGACACTTGCCTGGAACCGTTTGCAAGCGCACGCTGCTTGCACAGTGAGCCGAGGAGGGAGAAGGCACTAAGCAGTTTGAGAGCCTTTGGAAGCAGTGCAGATGGTCAGTCCCAAGTGAGCCTCCACAGGTCCTTCATGATCCCTACAATACAGTACATGGTTTCCACTTTTCCACCAATTCCATTTTAGTGCTCTAGTCCCTAACCTGCTGGGTAAGTAGAGGAAGCCTGTATAGCTATGACTTTAAAGGATCTATCCAAGGCACTGAATCTATAGTGAGGAGGGAGACTGGTACCTTAGAGAACTCCTTTAAGGTTTAGATGAAATGAAAACCCAGAGCACATTCTGGAACCCACTGATACTGGAGGTGCCAGGTGCCACTGCCTGCAGATACCAAGCTGACTTAAAATAATTTTCAGACTTTGTCTTGATAAATTTGCAGATTTGTCTTTTTGAATCATGTATTAAAATCCCACAGATTTCCTTTAAAGAAAAATGAGCAGTTGACAGGACATAGCCCGTAAGATTTCAGTACAATCAAGCTGATGAGAGTTATTATGAAGTGACTCCATGAATGCTGTCTAGTCTTTAAATAGCCATCGCGTACATGCAGACTCAGAAGCCTAACACAGCTTCACAAGTCACCAAAGGAAAGTTTTCCAGATCTCACTGAGAAAATGAAACTTGCAGACCCACACAAACACACTCAAGCCATCCCAACAGACACTTAAAATGAACATGTGATTCATGGAATCTGCCTGAGCTGGTCAAAGTGTATATCCCCCTCTAGCTTTAATTTGGTGAAGTGGGGTGTAGCTCACAAAAACCTATACCAAATAAAATGTGTTAGCCTTTAAAATATCATAACACTTAACTGCTACTGAATTCCTTCTCTTGTAATTTCTCTGCTCCTTCACATTTGTGAAACAGGGCAGGTCACTGCTCTATTGTGTACCTAAGCAGATAGATAGATCTAACTGGGCATAAAAAGGAGGGGGGCACTAGCCCTAGCCCTCTGTCACTCTCACTTTTCTCAGGTAGAAAAGCTATGGCTCTGAAGAGAAGAGGCTCCAAGCACTGTGGTTCTCCACATTAGCAAGAAACCCTGGGAAATCAGGAGTCTTGTGCATGTGTACAAGATTTTAATAGCTGAAGTGGGCTGAGACTAAAAGATCAATCCTAAATAGAAAGGAAGAAGAATTTCTGAACTTTGTGGTACATTTCTGAGCAGATGTCCCCTGGATGAAGATATTATAGCATCTGACTTGCCCCTAAACTTGGAGATTTGAGGTTACTTCGTATTCAGAATAAGAAAGCCTGGTAATTCTTTGGAATTTTATTCTTGTTATTAATGCAACATATTGATGAAGAATATTACTAGGTGGGTGGAATGGACTTCCCCAAACCTAAGCCCCTGTGGGACAGCATGGTTGCCCATCTTTGACATTATTAGGTACCAGTCTGAAGGGGTAGACAGAACTTTTTTCAAACCACACTTGAGTCAGTGCCTTGGTTTCTTTCCTATGTAATGAAGAGAGCGAAAGAGTGAAGTACTGTTAGCATTCATTTACAGCCTCCACTTAGCACAGTGAAGTGAATCCTTGGGAATCAAAGTTAGTGAGGATACCCCACAAAGGTGGACCTCTGATGAAAGAGGGGCCTCCAAGGGTGAAGCTTTCATGAGAGAATTCCATGCCTACAGATCTCTGTAGGCAGAGAACCTCAGCAGGATTCAGCTGGATATAATGTGTGAATCAACCCATTTGCCAATGAAGTCATAACAAGCTAATACTAGGTTATGCGGGCTTTTTCTTTCACATGATCAAGGTAACAAACAGAGGCCTCACCAGAACTGTAGAAACGTCTGACCCATAAACACAGCTGTAATGTGGAGTGGTCAGTTCACACATTAAAATTTCCATGGTGCCGGGCACCTCCATGAGACCATAAACCAAATTCTGAACTATTTTGATCTCAGTTGTATGTAATTTCCAGTTCTCTAGTTATGGCTTTTTAAAGATAATCATATTTTCCCTCTGCTAATTCTCTGATAACTCCTTTTAAAAGGAGTTTTTTTATTTCTCTTAGCTGATCTATAATGCCTGTAATTTCTGATAAGACTACAAGACCTGTTGTAAATGGTTTTCAGACTACTTCAAGGATAACATTGATTCAGTCTTAGTCAAATGCAACAATATGGTCATTCCTCAACACTGAGGCTATAATCATTCTGTAATAAAAATTTAGAGAGTTTTGCAGTTTATAGAAGCACTGGATGCCACATGACTGATAACCTGCAAGTTGGATCTGACCTCTCTTGGAATGATGAACAGCCAAGATGGTACAGTTACTCTCCCCACAAAATGGATGCCTTTTGCTTGAACTTAAGAAATGACCCTATTGAATTAGACTGACAATTCAAATGAGCACAGTACCCTTTTTCCAACAGTGGTCAGCCAGATGGTTCCATTAAATTCACAAAGAGGATATTGAAAGCAATTTTGACTTTGTCACTGTTTAGCTCCCCATCACCCAGAACTGGAACTCAGAGGTACACTGCTTTGAAATGACCAATAATTATTGATAGACTGATCCTCCATGATTGTGTTTGAAGGTCAAGTCAGTTGCCATCCATGCATTTGATGCTAAAATTAGTACTAATTCATTGTGCGGAGAAGTTGTTCCTTTTTATAAAGCTAACCTATATTAACACACACACACAAACTGTAAAACAGCTGCTACTATGCGCTGATTCTGAAAATGACTTTCATGAAGTCATACAACTTCTACCTTCTCTCAAAGGATATACTGTTACTTTGCCCTCCTTTTCTTGCAAATATGACAATGGCATGCAGCATGGATAACTGGATGTACAAAGAATAGCTAGCTAGTCACCAATTGCTTTGAAATAGTTTGCAACACCCCTTAGGGAGGCAGAACTCTTCCCACATAAGAAGATAAATGTGTAAAAAGCTATCACTGATGATAAACCACAGTTGGTATAGTAAATCTTCTAATAGCAGGCAAGAAGATAAATATAATCAGTTGTACACAAGATGCAGCTTTCCCCAGTGTCAGTCTGAAAGCCAGTCACACCCCACTACCACAGTCTTATAATGGGGGAGTCTAGTGCTTTAAGGAAGAGAGAACAAAAGGATGGAATCATATCAAGCAGAAAAATAAATATGCTGTGATAAAAACATATTGTGTCATAGACACCCAGTTCATACATCCAGCCCAGAACAGTATTGAAATAGACATCTACCACCAAGAACTGAAGAGATGTATCCATTTTGTTTTCCTTACCTTTTTCATAATCCCCTTCCAATCTCAGTTCCATATTGGGCTGTGAGATTGGCATGTATTTTTCCTAAAGTACACATTCCGCTGTGCATTTGCCACACTGACTAAAGCACATGGTTGTGCACATGACCTTTCCTCAGCAAAATACATCAATAGTCCCAGAACAGTGTGGAAGGACTCATGAAGATAAAACCTTTGAATCAAAGGTTGACAACAAGGGCTTGGTTCCCAGTGGAGGCTAGAAAGATGTTTGCACCACTTTTTCAACCATATCTCAAACTCCTAAGATACTTCCACCAACGAGATGCAGAAAGCGAAACAAAAGTATTGTTTCCAGTAAATTCATTTAAAATTATTTCTTAAACAGCTCATCTAACAAGATGAAATACTTACTATTTGAATGGTGCTTGAAATTCATTGTATATGCTGTACATAGTAGAAACAGCATACTATTATATTCATCCTGGAGCAGAAGAAGAGGATCAATGCACTGTGTGGAGAAGATCTCATATCTGATTACAAATATTTTAAGAAGCAGAGAAAATCTACAGAGTAGACACTACTGTGATCAATGGATCAGTGCACTAATTCAGGGTATGTTAAAAGCACATATTCATAATCTGAGCAAATGTTTTACTGGAGTTGTGATCAATTATGATTCATCAACAGAGTTCAACTGAATATTTATTTTTGACAACTACAGCATGAAAAACAGCTGAAGCAAATTTAATCATCTGAAGGCAGATTCCTTTTTTTTGAAAGAACCTATTTGTAAACTTGTAAGTTAAGAGCCAAGATCAAAAAAGGTTGAGACATCGAAAGATCACTCAAAAGCGGTGCACGTTAAGATATACACATACGTGTGTGTGTGTGTGTGTGTGTGTGTGTGTGTGTGTGAGGGGGAGGGGGGAGGGAGAGAGAGAGACCATGACTCTGAATTCTAGCTATAAGTGGAGAGCTGATGCAGTACGAGACTGTTAGCATACAATCTCCCCTGTGAATTTGTTCCCCATGTCTTGCAATTCCTTCCTGGAAGCTCTGACTTCAGTTTTTTCTTACTGAATTGCCATCTGCTTTAAACTGCCTCAGCTGGATTTTCCAACTCAGCCTTCCTTTTGCTTAAAATTGATTAGGATACATTTCTAGCCTGCTTCATGCATGAAACAACAAATGCCAGTTGATGAAAGAACAACTGGAAAACAGTTGAAAACCAAAAAAAAAAAATCGTGTATCATCTGAAATTATACTCAGAACCACAAAATAAAATAAAATAAAATAAAATAAAATAAAATAAAATAAAATAAAATAAAAGCAGATGTCATTTTCTTGTGAAAATAAACAGAGAAAATTGGTTAATAACACTAATGCAACAATCTGTTTGCCAGTGATCAAAAAAGCTACTGGGCACAGCAAAGGTCATAAATCTCAATGGGTTTGCAGTACAGATCTAGGGCCTGTGAAAATTTTCAGAAAAGAAACTCCAGTTTCTCATTTAGGTTGTCAGTCTCCATAGTTATCATTTTTCATCTCTTCTTTGAGCCATTACTTAAGCATGTCTGGGAATGCAAAGAACTCTATATTTACTTCTACAGGAGTGACAGGGAACACCCTAGAGGACTGGTATAAGCAAACGAATGGTTGGCACTGTCCCATTATGTTCATCCACCAGCAGAATGGACAGGACTAGCTGAACAAATTCCAACTCTCACTATATGGGATAATGGGCTCTCCCAATAACTGGGCAACACAGCTGAGAGTTATGGGCTCTCTAGGTAAAGAGTTAATGATATGATGAGTTAAGTTGCATTTATTGGGGAAAACATTACATAGGAGAAACAGAGATCACAACAGACAATTCCACAATAGGGATGACTAGCTTGTGAGAAGTGTAAGAGCTCTGAGATGCTTCCATGATTAGAAGTTATAAATAAAAGTGCCATGTGGTGCAAGAGAGACTTTAGAAGGGTTTTGATACTGGGAGAGACCTGAGAGAATCTGAAACTGATGGAGAGAGGTAGTGGAAGTGCTGCCACCTTCACCATCAGCAGGGAACCTTGGTCATAGAACAGGTAAGGAGTCCAGACTCCCAGCTTCCCATGAACATCTACAAGACCCACAACACCATCTGTATCATGAACAGAACAGAAATGTTTATCTAGCCGTGTTAAGAGCTTATGTTTTCTTTCTTTCCTTGGCTGGAGATGACAAAGTGGTTTTTGTTGTCACTAATGTAAGAATGATTACTTAGAATAAAAGCATTCCTTAAATGACCTCCTCCTTTTCACTCTCTCTTCATGTGCCTTGTTCTGTTTGTGTGCTCTTGTGTGTATAGGATTCTCATCTGTCATGAGAGGGGGAGGGAACATCTCTGCAGAGTTAGAGGCCGAAAAGGTACAAGTTAAACCCCTTAGTGACTTCCAATTAAGTCAGTGAGTGATGAGATATACTAGTGGCTGATGGCAGCTGATAGAATTCAGGGGCCTCCTCTCCTACTCAAAACCAGGAGATAGGGGCCAAACAAGTAACAGTACAGTCATCATCACCACCGCTACCCACTCCATAGACGATACCAACTGCACAAGTAGAAGTCTGTTCATGTGACATTGGCTAACACACTCATTTCCTGTAGCACTTCTCTATAACCTGGCTAGTTAAGATGCACCCCTGGAGCTGTGTACTCCTTCCTAAAGGCTGATTTTTGCAGCCCCTAAACACCCAGATTCCTCCATTTTTCTGACAAAAAGGTGAATTCCCTTTTCTGGAAGTCTCTGGCAAGTTGCTTTTCAAACAGGTAACAGGTTCTCTTATGCAGATTGCTATTTTTAGAAATGTCAACTATTCAAACAAGCGAATTTCCAGCTACATCTGGATTTCTGTTGTTGATATTCATGGGCTTCATTGTTAGTAGTCCGTAACATACTCAGATGGTCCTGAGACAGAGAATCTTCCAAAATTCCCCACTTCTGCTCTATACAATATCCACAGTAATCTAACCCAGAGTTTACAATCTAAGTGTTTTATCTTTCAAGGAATGTTAATGAATGATTCAATGTTAATGAACGATTTATACACGATCCAATATATCATAAGATAGATATATTTTGGAATCCTGCAGGGCTTCTTCTCCAGATGAGCATGCAAAGGGTAGAAAATCTCTGTTATAATTTCCATGACATTCTTGGCTGCAGAGGGTAGGAAAGGGCCTACAATGACTGGTGAGTGGGGCTGTTTTTAATGTGCAAAAGGGGGCCAGGATCCCTCCTCAACTAAAGTTTTAGCATGCTACCTCACTGGAAACTCCAGGGAAAATTGTCCACAGGTCCTCAATCTTTGGGAAGAATCTAATTTTCACCCTTCCTCTTGAGGTAAATTCCTTACTGATTGCCACTTTCACTTCTAATGGCTTCTTCCACGTTCTTGCCTGTCACACTATTATTCCTTTGGACTTAGAAGTAATGGAATACATTAGCAAAAAGCCTCAAGTTAATGGGTTGATGTAATTTTAACAGATAATTTATACCTGATGGTTCCATAATTCCAACACACCAGCCCCAAGAGGCACTTCTGTATCTCCAGCACACGTACACAATTCCTAAAGTGTATGCTTAAAAGGAACAAGGTTTGAGTACAGACCCTGACATTCTTCTTAGAGGGAGAGGAGGAAGTATTGGTGGAGTCATTCAATTCAGAGATCCTAGCTTCTTTTAGAACCTACAAAATACATATAGTGAAGTGTGCAAAGGTTTTTCCATATGACTGGGAACTTGGCTTTTCCAAAATCCCCAGCCACATTGTGAGAACAGTACATGCACAGACTGTTCCAGCCACCGACTGAACATGTCAAGTTGGACACAGGAGTGATACACGTCATCTTAGCTATGTCCGCACAGTTTGTCCAGATATTTTGAACAATTGAAGATAATTTCCATGAGATACAGAAGGAAATGTTGTTCTCTCCTTTGATCCTGGAGTTTTGATATAGATGTAAAAAAGCAACACAAGAAGAAGAACTGAGCATTTAGCAGTACATCTAGAGCAGAAATGGGCAACAAGTAGCCTTTGATCACTCAATGTTTTCTTTGTTGTTGTTCCCCATTGCCCCATTTGTTAGAGTTGCTGAAAAATCATGTTTCTGAAAATCACAGACTTTCAATCAAAGTAATATAATCATATTTAAGGTTAACTGTAGTGTTTCTAGATTTGTGGAATACTGCATAGATCTTGCTCCATATGATATTTTTCAGCTGTTCCTGCAACAGTATTCCAGTGAGAAATTTAACAGATGAATATGCTAGTGAACACTAAACCCCTCAAAATCCTTACCATGGTCTAGAAACTATTCTGGCAAGGTCCATTTCTGCTGTATATAACAGCTGTTCTGAGCAAGATTTGCTGATTGTTTCAAAACAGTAACAATGACTGCTAATGCACTCAAGTTTTACTTTCAAGGGTACTCACTTAAAATTAAGTAAACTGCAAAAGAGGGATAGATTAACTCTACATTTCTTCTGCTGTTCTGCCCATCACAAACAGATCCATTCACCTTTCTATTTAAATAAAATTTATTTCAGTGAGACCTTAAGAAATCATTCTTCAAAAGCTGACACTTCAGTTATTTATTCCTTTGTCACTGACAGATACCTTATATCACTTTTTTAAAAACCAGCAATATCAAGACAAGTAAAGTGAGGAAAGGAATGGCAACACATCAGTCTGAGATCAAAAATTCATTTTATGCTAGTGCACCTGGGAATATGAGGACAGAATAGATTTTCCTGAGACTTACCACATTTCTCAAAGAAATATGAAAGGAAAATGCAAAGAAAAATTATAATAAACGGGATTTCTGCTGGTTATCTGCAAAGCCTACATTATCACACCTCCCAAACCCATCTAAATCAAGATTAAGGGAGACAGACAGAAGAGTAGTAGGGGAAAACACACAAAAAGTTCAGAGATAAAAAATGTTTACCTGATTCTGCCTGCTAAAATGATAGCACAACTAAATGCTCAGCTGGCTGCACATTATTCACTTTTGACTGGTTTCCTACTTTTGATTAAGACTATTAAAGAAAAAGAACACTTCTTTCTGCATGGATACTTCGATGGCATTGATTAACACCAAGTGAGCCACAGAGATGGCTTTTCAGGCCCACAGCTGGGTATACAATTAGTACAGTGGGAAACAGAAGAGATAATAGCAAATTTGCAGTGGCAGACTTTGTCCCCAGTGTATATGCTTTCATTTGCGTAAAGCTTCTCAAGATACAAATTTAAGTGTAAACAGGGATCTCAACCAATATATCAGATCCATAGTTGCTTTTCCTGTTGCCCTCAAGTTTTACTGCATAATGACAGTTTGTCTGAGATTCTTAGCCCTGCATGGTTCGCCCTAAGAGCAAATCCTTCGCAATAATTTGGCTGAGGAGAATCACAACAGTCACATTCTTAGCTGAAGTGATGCAAAGTACTTGCTGACCAATCTATTGCAAGATAACAGGACAACCACAGATAGAGCAGGCAAGCAGGAGCCTAAATGGGTTGCTGGAATGGCTGTAGCATTGCCTTCATACAGCTGATTTTTCCACCTCCCTAGATCCTGGATGGTAGAAGCCAAAGGGCCACAGCACACAGGTGGAACTGGTAGTGCTGCCCTGGAGTAAAGAACAGAGGACAGTGGTTTGAGGCACAGCTAGTTCCCTGCCCTATAATCCCCGCTTCTGAGTTACTGAGATTTAGTGCAAATATAATGTTTGGAAGGCTGAAGAGGTTGTCCAGGGGTTGACACCAGGGCCTCAGCTGGATCCTCAGCCTTTGTTTCATTTCCAGGCCAATGCAATCTAAATAGATTAGGTTAAATAAAGTGGCCCCTTATTTAATCAATTTACTGTGTCTGGTCTTGCTATTCCATGGTTGATTATCAAAAACATTATTTATCTTAATGGATTTTGAATATAACTACTCAAAGCTTTTGACCTTCTTTTTCTCTTAGTGTTCATGATCAGAAAGCCTAATTCTTTTACTCATATTGTTGCTGTGTGCTTTCAAGTGGTTTCCAACTTATGCCAGTCCTAAAGTGACCCTATCATGGGGTTTTCTGAGCAAGGTTTGTTCAAAGGCTGGTTACCTTTGCTTTCCTCTGACACAGAGAAGTCTTACTCTCTTTACCATGGTCACTCAGCAGGTTTCCACAGTCAAGCAGGAAATCAGACCCTGGTCTCCAAAGTCGTAGTTCAGTGCTCAGCTCTATACCATGCTTGCCTGTTATTACTTAAAACATCTGGTATATTATTGGACTTCAGTTGCAAACAAAAAGAAACAAAACACACAAATAGCTAATGGGCAGGGCTTCTAAGAGCTGAAGTTCAAGACATTTGGAGGACAAAAGGCTAAGATTCAATGTTATAGTACATATCTCAAAGCACTGAGATTTCAGAAAATTCATAGACTAAATTGACCATGTTATAGAATTGTGTGCTAGTGAAACTGTAACAAAATTTCCACAACAGCCATGAGATACTGACACCATTATTTTGAGTAACCTCCTATACTTGCTTCCCAACTTGTAGATTCCTATGCACAAGCTGGTTGACTGATCTGGATTATTTCTAGGCTAGTACTATGTGCCAAAAGTATCTACACTACATGATGACAGTACTCTGGTGCCACTTTTCACTGCCATGGCTCCATTTTATGGAGTCTTGAGATGTACAGTTTTTGGGACTATTTGTGGGCAGATACTAGAACTCTCCAATAGAGAATTATGAGTACTGCAACAAACCACAGATTAAAGTGGTATCAAATTGCTATATGGAGTGTGTAGATATACACATGGATTCAGATCCTGCTCCTGAAACGGGTTATTTCACACCCTTAGCCCCAAACATAGAGTCAATTATTTCAGTACAAATCAAAATCAAGATTTCAACTGAAATAAGGTATTGAATAGGAAATTATAGATGTAGTAGGACCAATTAATCACTTCAGTAGACACTAGTAACAGCTCTCACCAGCTGAGGCATCTGAAGAGATTTCTTAAATCACTGGAAATATTTTACACCCAATGCCAAACTGTCCATCTTTTCAATAAAGAGCTTGAAACATCTTGAAGGCCTAATAATGTTACCGTTGGTCACAGCAAAGCAGAAAATCACTCTGTTTTGGAACTCATAATGAGCTCTGTAAACTCATGGTATCATTTTGAAATAATGCTTCATCTTGAAGACTCGTGGCACAAAACCATCTTTCTACAGAATTTGTATAATTCTTTCATAGCATACTTACACTATTTGTCTATGATGCAGTTAACCATGTCCTCTCTGCAGTTAATAAATAGGTGCAAAAAACTTATAGAAACAATTAAGAGGATCCTCTAAAAATCACAAGATAAAGCCAATCACTGTATAAACAAAATAAAAAAAATCAGCAATAGCAGAACTTGAACACAAAGATAAAGCAATTATAACCCTGACATTATCTAAAAATAATTTTAAAATGAATAAAATTAGAGTCCTCAATACAGAGAAGACTGAAATGTAGGTGTTAGGCAAATCTTCCAAGGGAAGGGTATTTCATAAGTAGGGACTAGGAGTAAGGCAAAAATTATCAGAAAATAGTTTTCAGAGTAACTTTTTATGTTTCTGCCTTCCCATAATCTCATTTAGTCCATTCTACTAAACAGACTAAGTTTTGGGATACAGCGCTAAGCATTTATTAAGGTTCTATTGTTGAAGGAATACTTCATTCTATCGAAGTTATCCACTGCACCTCAGAATGGTCTTAGTAGGTAAACAGATAAAATGATCTTCCAGGTAACTTGGCTGCATTCCAGTCAGAGGTGTAAATGTTAAATCGGGTCCAGTAATGGACTTGCAACCAGTGCAGATGTAAAAGCCCTGATACGTCATGACTGCAATGACCAGTCCCAGATGACAATGTATTAGGAAAGAAGGATTATGTGCATATCCATCCTATGGATAGCCATCCACCTTTTCTTCCCTACTCCAATCCAGCGAGTTCTGTTAGTTTTCTTTTCCACTATCATATCATTCAGCTCATGGAATGCTATATTTCACTATCATTTTTTTTTTGTCACCTTTCTTGCAGCTCTGACCAAACTCAGTATTACCACACAGCATAACAGGGCAAAGGATATATCTATAACTGGATCCATTTTATTAATCTTTAACTATTACTTTTTTTTAAAACTTATATTGCACAACTAGGCTGTTGCGTCCAAGCACCATTTTTATTTTTGTGTTGGCAGAGCCATTACTTTCCTAAGCATCTTTGGACTAATGTGCACGCAACGTTCATGCAAAAAAGAATTTAAACAAAATTCTATCTTGGTCACATAACATTTTTCAAAATACAGAGTCAGACTGTAACCAGTGAAGCAAGAAAGAAAGAGTGACTGCCAGATCTTTCATCCCAGAAAAAATGCCTCAACCATTAATTTTGGAGCAAGGTAATCAAAGATGCTCAAGATCTTTTCTGCTCACAAAGAAGTACTGCCAAACATGCAATCCATTTAGATTGACAGAAGGTATAACTTAACTATTAATCCAACAAATGATAAAGGAAGGATACCTTGCAAGTCCAGACAGTTCCTTATCATTTAGATATTACTCATTTTTCCTCTCTCAGAGAGAATGCTGATATCCAGTAGAAATCTAATCTCAAAAGCTCATCAGTAGGCCCACCAACAATGAAAACAAATAAAATAGGAACACTAGTTTGTAATTGTAATACCCTTTCTGAATTATGACTGAATTATGAAATAAATAAATACCAGGCCAACATTACAGTCCCAGCTCAAAATTCTTATCTAACAACTTCCATTAAAAAAAACTGAAAGAAAAAGAAAAAGAAATGTCCCCAAATCTTCCCCTGAAAGCAAGGTAAGGATAAAACAGGAAAAGTTATCCAAGCTTTCAAACAGGTGCCATCAGAATGTACAAAACTGTTACAAGCTAGGCTCCATTTCTCCTTCATTAGCATTTTCTGCAGTCTTTTAAAAATGATAAAATCACAGCAAGCCAACTTGATTTGGCTCCCTGAAGGTTCTCCCAATCACAAGTACCTACACATTCTAACAGATACCTCATCTAGGTCACACACTAGCCTGCTCATTAAAATAGCAACTAGTGAAAAGATGTATTCACAGTTAAAAATTGAATTCACAGCTATGCTGCTAGTACATGCCACAGCTGATATACATTTATAACACTCTTCCTTCCAGCTTTTCTCCACTGGATTGTATTATAAATATATACACATGCACTCTCCTCAATGTGAAAGACGTCCAAAAATCTCAGTTCTCTATATTTCAATTCCTACAGGTAACAGTGGTGCTATACTGATGCTTCTAGCAGCAACCAAGTAGACATGGATGTTGGTATAGGCAGAGATAAAAAGACCATGCATATCAAGCATTATATAGGAGATGGAGATTGAACAAGGTTAAGTATTAACAGCCACACCTTACAATTGCTGTATGAAACACTGATGTTTCTAGAGCACAAAATACATGGAATAGAGCCACTCTAATCTTAGAATGGTACATCACCCCATATAAACTAAGATCTGAGGGAAAATACACAGTTTTGGAGATGCTGACATTTTAAGATTAAAAAAAAGAACAGAAATTTTGGAGTGATTCAAGATAGTATTAGGAATCACTTAATATGCAATACTAAAATAGTTCTAAATCTTTTGAAATCTGCAGTTCAAGCAACAGATTAGTAGTCAAATTTGTTGAACTACAGCAAAAATCCGGATTACTAAATTATGCAGAAGGAGAGAAATAGTTTTGTTTAAAGATTGGCTGGAGAAAGTATGGCATGTAAATTGATTGGATTAACTTAAAAAACAGGGAGGAGAACAACAATTCCAGCAAGGGAACAGATTTATAGTACAAAAGCCACATTCTAAAAATAATGGGAATGAAAGGATCAATACAGTTTTTCCAAATAGTTTAATGGCTGAATTATAACATAAGGTTTACATTTGCCCCCCCATACTCTATTTCTTACATTTATGTTTATCTGTTGTTTCACACACACACACACACACGCACACACACACGCACCTTTCCTTTCCTACTTATTCTTCTTTTTTATTTTTGCATGACTTTTATCAGTTTAAAAATATCACTGGACTTTGAAAAGCGCAGACTATGGAAGAGTAGTGCCTCTCCCTGCATATTCTTTTGCATGTACAGAATATGATCACTGGCAATTGGGATAGCGCCTGATCTTTGCACTGAAGGTTATTTGCATAGAAGCCAAATGTCAGTCCATAGTGTCAATGTTTCCATTTTCTACGTGATCAGGCTTACATATGATACCCTGTGCAGAATGTGTGTCCAACACACAATACATGTGAATGGACCAGGAACCCCTATAAGAATGGAAGGGCTGCCTATTTGAAGTATTTGGCCGGAGTTACAAAGAAGCAATGCTTAAGAACCAATGTAAACATGAAATTGGCTCTTCCTTTCCTGTTTTCTTCCCTGTGCCAAAGATGTTGACCCACTGGATGACTGTGTTTGTGCTTGCCACTGTATCTTATCTCTGTTGGGAGACAGCAGTAGCAGTACAAAATAAAAAAATTAAAGTGAGTTAAAACACAGCAGGTAAAACAAAAATCATAACAAAGAATATGACTAAAAAAGAAATGGAAGAGATAATACGATTTGAGACAGAAAAAAAGAAAATATTTAGGTATTGCAATAGCAAAACAAAACAATGAATTGTATGAAAATAATTACAAAAAATTATGGACTGAAATAAAGACAGAAATTCAGAAATGGTCTAAATTGAGGCTATCTTTATTGGGAAGGATAGCATCAATTAAAATGAATATTCTTCCAAAAATTAATTATTTTTTTCAAAATCTTCCAATAATAATCAACAAAGGATGTTTCTGTGATTGGAAGAAAGATTTATCGAGATTCATTTGGGGAGGGAAGAAGCCAAGAATAAAGTGGCAGATGTTAATAGAGAGAAAAGAAAGAGGAGGATTTGGTGTACCAGATCTTGAGATATATTACAAAGCAAATACCCTGACCTGGTTGAAAGAATGGATAAGTCTTGAAAATGAAAGAATATTGGAATTGGAAGGATCAGAATTGAAATTTGGCTGGCATGGATATCTTTGGTAAAATAAAAGCAAAGTAGATAAAGAATTCCTCAACCATTATCTTAGAAGGGCATTATTAGAAATGTGGAAGAAATTTAAAAGGAAGATGTATATTAAAATCCCGTTATGGCTATCTCCACATGAAGCCTTATTTGGAAGATGGCGAGATGAGAAAGAAAAATGGATCAGATAAGAAGATATTTTAGTAGAAGAAAAGACAAGTCTAAGAATAAAAACAAGAGAGGAACTAGAGATGGAAGGTTTCAAATGTAAATGGTTCTTATATAATAAATTGAAAGAAAGATTTAAAATGGATAACAAATTGGAAGGATTTGAAAGTATAAGGAAAAGAAATGAATTTGAAAATGTCATTCTTGAAAAAGAAGACCATATGGTGGCTCAATTATACAAAATATTATTGAACAGAGAATTAGACACAGAAATAATTAAAGATTCAATGATACAATGGGTAAGAAATATAGGACATGAAATTAGCTTGGAACATTGGGAGAAAAGCTGGAAGAACACACAAAAATTTACATTAGCCCAAAAGCTGAAAGAAAATTACTTTAAGATGCTCTATAGATGGTACTTAGACCCAGCAAAATTAAGAAAAATGTATAAGATTTCCAGTAAATGTTGGAAATGTAAGACAGAGAAAGGAACATTTTTCATATGTGGTGGTCATGCCCTGAAGCTAAAAGATATTGGAAAAGCATTCAAAAGAAAATATTGGAAATATTACAAATTAATATTCCTTTGCACCTTGAAATATTTCTTTTAAATATCTTACATCAAATAGAAAAAGAGCATATTAGATATTGGAGAACAATACTATATATTGTACCAAATGCAAGGATTACTTATGCAAAGTACTGGAAGTGTGAACATATACCTGATATCGAGGAATGGGATGTTAAACTATCAGAAATGATAATGATGGATGATTTGACAATGGCACTTAAGGGTGAAACAAGAGGGAAAAATAGGGGGAAACTGAAACCAATTAAAGAACACATACAAAGAAAATGGGCGATTCAGAAAGAAACATGAAAAGAATGAAAACAAGCAAAGATATGTCAAGTCATATAAAAAGGGAAATGATCTATTTATCTATCTATTTATGTAGATTAAGATAGAAGATCAATAGAAGAACAAGAAATAGAAATAGAATTAGATGTTGGATAGGTATATAAATTTATAAGTATATAGATATATAAATTTGATTGTATATATTTCTTTGCTTTCTGGTTCTTATATATTTATAAAAAGAAAGAATGATTATTTGTAAATATTGTTTGTTATAACTTTAATAAAAATAAAATTAAAAAAAAAACACAGCAGGCCTTGTTCTCAAACGGGTGATAACTGATTAACTCACATATTTCCACTTCAGACGGTGCCTGACTGTTCCATGTAAGTAATTACTACAAAAGTAATTACTATATAAAGTAACAACTATTTTTAAAGTAAATATTATTTTTAACCCCTGAAAAATACTAACTGGGTGATGTATACCATAATATTAATGAAACCCTCCACACTGAATGATAGGCAGGCTGAACACACAGATCACTGTGAAAAAAGGAAGATGGGGATTAAGAGTGAACACAACAGGACAAACATTAAATAGCAATTTTTAAAAAGTTCTTCATTAAGTGGAGAAGACCTGTGAACTAAAAAGATGTCTTGCAGTTTCTTAAATGATGGGGAAGACTGACTCGTCTAGACCGGCTCCTTAGTATCTACTTTTAAGCACAAGAATTCTCTCATACATTCTGCCAAGTCTGCAATCTCAAGTGATACAGCCCAAATATGGGCCTGTGTGAACAAATAAAGCCATCATCATCATGTTTCTCAGGAGATAGAAACATTCTAGAGGAGAAGTTTTCCATACAGAAATGTAACCCTGGGCATCATCCAACAGAAATCATCGTGTTCTGAAACACATACTAGCTAAAAATGTTGGAATTGGTCTGTGCTAACAGCGATACCCAGCCGTATCCTTCACATGCCCTCCAACCCCACCCCCAGAAGAAGTCACAGTTGGCCATGTGGTTACAATCAAACAGTACTGAGACATGCCTGCCCATTTCTGAATATGGCATGGGCTTAGACACATTTCTGACTAAGGTTTGACAGATTTGGCTCCTTAACAAAATTTGAAACTATGTTTAAAAAAACAACTCTATGAAGCAGCAAAATTTGAAGGTCAGACAAATGGAGGAGTGAGAGGCTAAATTGGAGGCAGATTCCCACCAAGTTCCTGTGAAGGTAAACCAGTGTTTCCCCTCTAAGCAAACGGAAAGAGGTGGTCTTTCTTATGGCTCCTGCAAGCTATGCATGCCTGAAAGAGGTCTGGCATCAGGACCCCGCCAAAGGTGAACACCCACCAAGCAACCATTGCCTCTTTTGTCTTTTGCCTTTTAGGACACTGAGAGCTCCTCCCTTTCCTCCAAGGAGGTTAAAAAAGGACAGAGCAGCGATGCTGCATGAGTATGTGTGCATATTCTATTCACAGTTGTAAGGACTTCCCCACTTTAGGATACAGAGAAACAATAATCTGAAATGTTCAATATTGTTAACCTCCTCAAAATGCCCAACAGGGCAGTGTCGAAGAGCAGTGAGAAGAGCAAGGAGGTGCTGCTCCTGTTTTCCATCTTATGGTAACATGGTGTGGAACACTGACTGTAAAATGTGCCCATGGGCATGAAGGTAGAGGATTTTGCTAAAGAGGCCACAATACCATCAAAAGAGAAG
>CAOKZL010004042.1:0-51827 GCA_948472985.1 Iguana delicatissima
AAAAGGGAAGCAAATAGGAGGAGGAGATCTGGGGGAAGGCAAGTGGGCACCTCATGAATAATCAAATTTGTGAAGGTAAAACCCGCAAAATGTAGAGGGAGGACTGTAAAGTTCAGACCTTATTAATAGGACTTAAATCCAACTAGCTCGTTTTCATTCAGGTCACTGTGTTTCTTTGACAAACTACTTCTGTGTTGCTGTTCATACTTTTAACAAACTGTTTTTAAATGTATTTTTCAGTGAAATAGTATCTTCTTTTGGGAAAAAAGCTGCAGATCAAAGGGAAGAAATAGGAAGATCTATAAGAAGAGTTTTAAGCATTTATCAATTGCCTTGGAAGGGAGCATATAAGGCTTTTGGGTAAGATTAAAAGCTCTCTTGTTTCGACGAGGAGAAGTCTACTCATCTTGAAGCAGCTCACTGAAATCTGATGGAAAGGGTGCTAAGCTTTAGGCAACTTAGAATTATCACTGACTGCTTAACAAAGGTAGGGAAAAAAGTTATTTGTCAAAAAAAGGGGATGGCACTTGAAGCCATAAGACTTTGAATGGCTTTTGAAGAAACAGAAATAAAATCAGTAAAATTACATAACTTATCACTACATGGGCTTTCTTGCTGTTCTAAATCCAATCATTCACCTTCTTCCTTATCTGATCACTCATAGACCAAAAATGAAGGAAAGATCACATTCCCAGGTCCAAGGAAGCCCAATTCCAAATAAGCCAAACCTTGAGGAGGGGGGCATCATACTCATCATCAGAAGAATTTATGTAAGTTTGAAAGTTAAGAACCTGCAAGAGCCTAGCAGTATGGGTTAGTCTGGTGGTGGCATACTTTGAGGTTTTAGAACAGGCTTTGGAGAAGGAAGATGAGGAATCAATATTAAGCCTGGGACTTATAAAGGAAGTTATAAGCACTACAATCAATCCCAAGCTCTCCTCTTTATCAGAGAAGATGAAACACAGGAACAAGGACAATAGTCTTGGTCCTCAAAGAGCATGGAGGTGAGCTTGAAGGGTTCTATGAATAAAAGGGTTCCTGCCAGTTCTAAAAAAAAGAAGGGATATATGGTGCTGGTAGCTCATGCCCTGCTGAGAGAAACAAATATAGTAGTTTGCAGACATGACAGGATGTTTCAAGATTGTCTGTTACACCATGGATCTTCAACCCAGGAGGTAACAGAGAGGATGACAAAATTCCTCAGGCCCACCAACTATTATAATTTCCTTCTGATCAACACTGGAACAAATGATACTACAAGACATAGCCTTTTACATGTGAGAAAGAAATATCTGGTTCTGGGTAGCAACCCGAAAAGCTTTTGTCTCAGTTGAAAGACACAGCCCAGGAAGAAGAGAGAGAGAGGAATACCAGAAGAGAACATCTGGTTCTATAGATGGTGCTATCAAGAAATATTCAACCTTTCTGACATGGTCTGCACTTTCATGAAAAAGGACTTCTGGCAAGAAACAGGATGCATCTCATGGCAGTTGCTAAGAATGTATCTGCTAGGAGTCTCACAAACCTGATCAGAAGGGCTTTAAAATGAATTATGCGAGTGAGTTATTTAGCTGTGTATTCCAAGTGAGATCTGACCTTAACAAAATAGCGTAGGACTATTAATTTCCCTGATCTGGTTGATTTTATGCAGCCACATATTTTATTTCGTTAATATGAAACAGAATTTTAGTTCATCACCACTATTTTATTTATCCTTTGTAAATTTATTCTTTGTAAATTTCCACATTCTACCCATTTCCTGTGGCTTGAAACTTTCAGAACCTCACCCCTATGGGAAGAGTCATCCTGAAACAGATGCTCCCCTGCTCCTACTTACACAGTGACAGCCCTATGATAAGTTCAGAGCCTGTGGAGATATAATAAGACACAGAATCTTACTTTTCTAGTTCTTCCTGTGAGTGTGCAAAGGTGCAACTGGCCCCACGGGGACATCCACCTCTCTGCTTCATGTCTCGGCACATGTAAGTCTTGTACTTGCTGTGTTGAGGAGGCTAGATGATATGATAAAATAAGAAGGATGACATCAGAATATTGACAAATTATTCCAAACATAATGCCTGAAGAAAAATCAAAGCTTTTTTTTTTGAAAAACAAAATACCTTATACCCCAACCAAAAGCTAAGATTCTGTTTGTCCAATGATATACTATCCTTTTAAAACGCCAACACTTCTCCACACAATCAGACCTTTTAAAATCTTCAACCTGCTACCAAAGCCTTATTTAAGTATACAAGGCACATTTTCAGGAGAGGACAAGCATTAGTTTGTGAACATGTGTGTGAATGGAATCTGGGCAACCACAGTGGGACACTACATTATACCACCAAGGTGGCTCTGCCCATTATGGAATGTGGCTCCACCCACTGTAGATATATAGTCCACAACCTACTTGCCTAGAACCTATTCAACACTTGGGCCAAAAAAGATCCTCCAAGGGGCAACACTCCCAGAGGCTTTGGTACACTATTTGGGCTGATGTTCCACACTTTAGGTCCTATTTTGGCTATTTTTGCCATGGTCAGGAATGTCCAATGGTGTCAGGCATCCAAACAACATGGTAGGCCACAAGCAACACTGTGGGAACTCTAATGACAGTATACTCTTTGCGTGGGTAATCATACAAATCACTCTGAGTCTTTTACTGCCCTCTGCAGGTGTTGCACTAAAGATGTCAGGGCCAGCTATGTGTTGTGATTACCACGTGTCTACTCACTCATTTCCCATCATCTGGGGTACAAAAATTGCTAATTATCAAATAAATTACTATGCATCTGGCTCATAAACTAAGGACAAAACAACACTTTTTTGCTGGCCCCCATTGATAAGGCAGAAATGCTGGTGGCCATCCACATTAAAAATGTTTAGAATAGGTCAAAATGCATGTCCATAGACCTACCTTCTGACAAATTACATAAAAGGGGGATTATTGGGAACATATAAGCTGGTATATCCTAGGGGCTCCATTCTCCCTCCTCTGCCTCAATATACTTTTATAATTAAACAAAACCACCAAAATCCATCACAATCCTGCACCTTTTTATAGGTTACCCCATGACATATCATAAACTTCTCTTGAAACTTAAACTGGCATGGTTCCTCAGCCCTACCTCTTTAGACTGAAACTGGAGGTTCTTTGTCATTTGCCACCTAATCTGTTTCTGTCTGGCATTACTTTATCACCTTTTGGCTGCCTGGGTGTCATGGTGAAATTAATACAGAATTAACATCTTCACTTAACACTCCACTTAAGCTTTCTTAATAACCACTAGAATCTCAGGATATTTATATGGGAGAATGAGAAGGCTCTTTGTCAATCTTGTAGGTTATTTATTATAGGAAATCATAGGCACATAAACATACACATTCCCTTTAGGAAGAAACATGGACATTTCCATGTCTAGGCACACTACCTTCATTGCATCCTATTGCATGTAAGGTTCACAATTCATTACATGGCAAAGCAAATGTTACCCCTGCATGAGAATCTTTATATCATCTGTATTACTTTATATTTAACACACAGAGAAACATTACCATCTTAAACAACGCCAAGTTAGCCATTTAACCAATAAGGAATACCATCTCATCTGCTGAAGAACTATATCTCTAAACAGGCATCCAAGTGGGTTAACATTCTTGGGTATTGCTATCTCCTGCAGCCTCCATTACAATCAGAATGAGAAATATATCTATTTAGCACAGCCTATTTGAGGGCAAAGATTTTTTTTTCTTTTACCAGCATTATTTATTTCCATCAGGATGTCTGGGTTATCAGCTTGAAAACAGTACGATGGAGACAGACTTCAGTCACCCAACTTCTCTCTGTTCAGCTTGTTTTATGTATTTCCTATACAACCTATCAGCTAATATATCTGGTCCAATCAAAATAAGAGACTATTCACTGTACTCCATTTCTATCAATATTGCTCTCCTCCAGTCAGATTCTAGGAGGGAACATAAATACACCAGGTATTATTTAACTTTCATCAGATTGCATCAGCAGTTGTTCTCTATAAGGCACCTGCTATGGGTTTACTGTCCAGCAAGTCAAACTGTTTATATTATCATATCTTTTTCATAATTGTTGGCATTCTGTCTGGAACTAAGATGCCTCTAGGCTCATTCTACAAAACACAGCTTCTGGCTTTGTATTCTGTATTTCTTCAATGTCTCATGAACCTGCTATTTACATTTTCTTGGGTTTAAATTTTGCAAACTCTAACCCAAATCAAACCACAGCCTATATCAAAATGCCTCAGTCTGAAAAAAGACCTACACTGGTATTTTTTTTAAAAAATTCTCTCTTTTATTTCAGTGTTCCCTCACGACATTCCACAGATTTGCAGGTAATGTTGTTATGTGCCTTCAAGTCAACTCTGCCAGAGGTTTTCTTAGCAAGATCTGCAAAGGTTTGCCACTGCTTTCTTCTAAGGCTGAGAGAATATGGGCTCCCATAGCCGAATAGGGACTCAAATCCTGGTCTCGTAAAGGCCTAGCCCAACATTCATACACCACACTGTCTCAGACTGCATCTAATACTGGTAGTCAATAAAGATGTCATTATTTGCAGTTACACACATTTTTTTTTGTATCATTATGATCTCAGGTCAAATTCCAGTGATGCTTCAGAAATCAGTAAAACATTTTTCCTGGAAACCATTAAAAAATCATGAACCAAAAAACTTGTTAAGTGCAGTATGCAACAGATAATAAGGAATGTATCAGAACTGTTCACTAATATTTCTGGATAAAGTATGGATGGACAGAATCATACCCTTATGTTTACAAATAACATTAGAGAACTCAAAGTGTGCCAAGAATGAGACATCTTTGCCTTGCATTTGCCTTGCATTATATAATCCTTGCATTATATAATATTTACCCAGCGTTGCCCAGGATTTTTATTTTCCTCTTAAGAACTCTCCATTTCCTGTAATTTTGTTCTGTATTTCCCAATGCAATCTGTATTCAGAGTTATTTACATACACAGTTTGGGTTCCTGAGGGAGCACAGTCCTCCTCCTTGCTACCAGGCCTCATGTTCATAGCAACTGGCCTATTCCAGTACCTGCAACTTATCCTCATATTCCCCAATCCAATCTGTGTTGTCTGGTGATGTTGATGTACTGGCTTTTCTTTTCTTTTTTTTTGGCTTTCTGTTGAATCTGTGCAATGGCTTTACATTTTTCTGGAAACATTTTTTGTTTTGAATTTCAACTTCAAGATTCCTCACATAGGGAACCCATAAAATCTACCACGTGAGGCGAGAAAATCTTCTAACTATGGCCATTTCTGCACTATACTGTTATAGTGCTATAATTCCACTTTCAACATCCTGTGGAATTCTGCAGTTTGTAGTTTACTGAGGCCAAAGACCTCCCTGGCTGAGAATTCTTAAATGCCCCAACTTAAACTACAAATCCCAGGATTCCATAGGATGCTGAAAGTGGACTAACAGCGCTATGACAGTGTAGTGTGGAAATGGGCTATGTTATGAACGTCACTTTAATTTTTCTCACATATGACCCCCAAATGTTTTCTGGCATCCTTATCTCCATGGCAACTGCCCTGAGGCCCAAGAGCTCTCAGCTGAGAATTCTAAAGGCCCCTCCCTAAACTGCCAACTCCAGGATTCCATAGAATCTTCACAGCCAACCAATCATATGAGGTCTTCTTTCCTCACACAGCCAGTCGTATGAGGTCTTCGCCTGTCTGACGCAGACAAACAGACAAACTCACAAACAGACAAACTCTGACTCTTATATAGTAGATCTGTTTGGTTGTTTTAAAAAGTGGGGGCTCTCTGGCATAGCCCTCCTTCCCAGTACCACATCATACCTGCTGCTGATCTGTTCCTTTCTTGCTGTGATTCTGGATATAATCAACTAGTCCATGCACCACAGTCCGCACAGCAACCAGTCCATTTTCAAGCTGTTCCCACGTGGGTGGTGGGGCATCTAGAATGTTCACAAGGAAGTGGATGGTTGAATTTCTGTTTTTAAGTGAGAAATTCTACAGAAACAAAGCCTTCTGAATCTTATTAAAAATGTGCAAAATTTACGTCAGTTCTTAAGAAGGAATAAAATGACAATACATCTAAACAGCTGACTCTGGAAAATAGATTCTGATTTGCAAAATTCAGGAAGCAGCACCTGCGTAGTCTCTGTTTGTGTGGAATGAATCAAAGTATTCAAGTTAGAATGCATGAGAGCACTTGAACACTTGGACATACTCCTGGAAAAAAGAATCACAGTGGAATATTTGAGGAGAAGAGAAGACTAGAGGTAGCTGCAGAATATCTGAAGCTTGGAGGATCCAGTGTAATAATTCTACATGGAAATCTTCCTTTCGAGGCCCTCACAGGATCAATGCTAAATATAGAGGTGGACATAAATGCTTTCTCAGGAAGTGTTAAGTAGTACTGAGCAAGGCAGAGTACCTGCTCACCACTTTATGGACCCAAAGAGAAAAAGTACTAAGGGCATGACTCACAGTTTGAAGACCTAAGAACGATTCAGGGCATAGAAGCCCTTTTTCATGGTGTGATCATTATGACACATTTGATATATTCCAAATTGTTCATGTTTAAGGTGCCCCTGGAATTTCTGTTTTTGCTGAAACAAACTAACTTTTTTTTGCACATGACTTTATGGGCCAATGCACAGTTCATCAGAAATACAGTGTGACTGATGTATGTACTTTGCCTTAAGAAAGATAAAAGTGTCCTCTCATTTTGCAAAACATGAAGAAATACAATATCCCATTAGCATGAGTCAGATAAATGCCCCAATAATGGCTGCTACTGATTAATCAGCACAGCAAGATCAACTCTGTAAACTGTAACCTAGAGAGGGGTATTCAATATCACTTGGTAGAATACCACATTAAGGAGTGGGAGATGCACATTCCAAATGCCCACTTCATGCAACAAATTAAGTGGGTTCTAGTTCATAAATGTACATGCTGCATCTTGTGCCAATAGGACTTTATTTTACTTGTGGCAAAAAAAAAAATAAAATCAAAATTTGGCATACCCAGTATCACATAAAAGAAAATCACAATAAAATAGCTAATACAGAAATGGCAGCAGACATTAGATGTGCAAAAAGAAAGGCAGACGCTAGGGCTGTAAATCAAGAATAGTGGGTGCAGGTTTGCTGAACAGCTGAGATAACAGCGATAATGTGCATGTTAATATGCTCTTTTTCAATTTCAGTATCTGTTTCTTTTTCTTAATAGTTACTTCAAGAACTACAAAGAAAGGACAATTTGGCTGTACTATGAATTCTAACTGTCTCCCTTATTATAGTTTTGAATATGTTTTCCTCAATTAATTCCAACTTCTCACTAGATGACAGAAATGAATTTTATTTCCCATTGAACTCACTACTAGTATTTTTTTCCTGCTTCTTCCTCCTAGGTGCACATCGCTGTATAAGCTCAGGATGATATTCCATGCAACTGATAAAGTGCCCTCTCTAATCCATAGATAACGCTATAATAAATTTACTCACCTTTAAGGACCACATAAATTTCATACATGTGTTGTTTACTTTACTATTACCTGGACTAGGATCAATATTTGCCAGGAGTTCTAGATGGGGTCGAAGCCTATTCAAATTGGCTGGGTCACCAGTCCTCTGGAGAGCAATGGTTAATTCCTGAACACTCTGTGCAAAAGAGGCTGGGGTCTGCAACTTAATACATACATAAACACACACATACATATTAATTAGATCTACTCCTGATATTACTGAAGATCATGGTTGCATCTAAAGGTACATTTTCAAATTTCCTATCTCAATTTCGTAAAAAGATGTGTTCCTTGATCTGAAATCATTTGTTCCTCCTCAAATAAAAATCAGTGTATAATTTAAGAGTCCTTGGCAATTCTACTGGTAAATCTCTCTCTAGCAAATAGCTTGCACATCATTAATTATGTATTCCAGTACACAATGCATCAAAACTCTGTGATTTTACATCCTGTCAAAGAAGATAACTTTAAAAGATTAGAGAAATGAAAACAGAAACTACATCTAGTGTCAGCTGGGACAATGCATTAGCCTTTCTCCCATCATCAGTCATGATTTAATCAATTTATTTCAATAGTACAACCTGCTTCTCCTGTTCTACAACTCACCACAGTAGACAAAGAATCCTTAAGAGAGACACTAAAGGGAAATGGATGAGGCCTAATCCTAATCTGGTTCTATAGCAGCTCTACAGTTAAGGAAACTGAATTGCTATAGTCCTAAACATTATATATGTCATTAAAATGTGACAAAGTTTTCATGGCAGAAAATGTGACAAATTGGCAGAAAAAACAAGGGGGAATTTTGTGTATTAGTATTTTATTTTTATCTCAACCTTTTCAGAGGGTACATTATTCCTCTTCATCCATGTTATCTTTACAATAAAACAGATTAGGCTATGAGAAGGGACTGTTCCAAGGTCACTCTATGACCTTCACAGCTGATCATACCTAATACACAGATCTCTAAATTCTGGTCTGACACTCCCCAAACTGTTCCACACTGGCTCTCAAAGGGCTATTAACGGCGGTTAAGTATTTTGTAATTGAGTAGAGAATTACATGAACACTTTTCTGAATGTAAAAAGCCTAGAGAAAGAGGACAGAGACAGCTAGACAGAGAATGAGGAATCTGAATCTTCAATCCACCAAGTCATTTCACATCTCCTAAAATTGTAGCATATCAAAGCATTACTATATTAAAAAGCACTCTATTCATGTCTGATTTAATAGGAATCTCCTATTTGCTCTTAAGAGTAGCACTGCAAAGGGGGGATTTAAGCTACTCTTACAGCATTATCAAAAGAGAGTTGTTGTAGATCTTGTTGTAGTTGCATGCCTTCAAGTTGTTCCTGACTTATGGCAACCCTAAGACAATCTATCATGAAGTATTCTGGGGCTAAGAGTGTGTGACAAACTCAAGATCACGCAGGGAGTTTCCATGGCCAAAGAAGAATCCAACCCTGGTCTCCAAAATCACAGTCCAATGCTCAAATCACTACACCATGCTAGCTCTCTGTTAAAATTATAAGCAGTATTAAATCCGTCATAGGAGGAATACGGGGAACTGGACCTATATGCTGTGGACTGAAATATTTCCAAATATACCATGCATTTTACATGCACAAACTACTGGGGTGTGGTTGTGAAAAGAGTAAGTATCCATGTTCATATTGAAAAAGCCTTTGAGAAGGAACTAGGAAAAACTCTTCCTCAAATGGTTTGTTGCAAAATTACAGATACTATTCACTGAAGATGAAGGGAAGGTACAAGGCCACATTTTCCTTTGAGTGGGTCAATGTCAAAAGGGCAAGAAATCACATATTTTGCAATCTATGTGAGCAAGAGTGGTAGTCACCTGTCTTGAAGAGAAATATCCTTGTGGTAGCAGCAAGCATTTGTTACGCTTGCCAGAATGGTGCTGAGACATTTCCCACAGCAAATGGAAGGACAGGTTGCTTACCTGTAACTGTAGTTCTTCTGTGCCCTCAACACGAGTCTTCACGCCTGTGGAGATCCACCCACGGAATTATCCAGAGCTGAGTAGCTTTTGGCAGTAACCCGGCACCCCTCAAGTACCAGGATAAATAATGCCAAGAACTACTTCCCACGGTTCTGATGCCTGTCAAACAGAAGCAGACCCGCAGAAAGAGGGGAGGAGGAGCACAGGTTGTATGAAGGCACCAACAAGAAGGTACAGAAAGATTCTACTCATAGAGAGTCATAAATGTAGCAACTGGAATCCAATAAGTCTGACTCCTGTGAGGTTTCCTGACATCAGGAACAATACGGAGACCCATTTAAGCCCTCCTAGTGATACTGATCCCAATGGTATGCATCTTCCTGGCCCAGGGGCAACCTGTGTCAAGATGGCAGAAACGGAGATGGAGGCAACAAACAGCTTGTAGGTCTAGAGGCATAACTCCCAAGAGGCAGAGGCAGAAACAGAGTGGTTGGATAAGTTGACAGAGAAGGGCCTACTGGCAAGGCAGCAATTCACTGTGCTACAAATCCCATACTGGAGTGCTGGCAGGAAGTTGCTCTGGAGAGATGTGGTCCTATTACGCTTGGAGTACATGTGGTACCTCCCAGCCGTTTGCCTTGTTTCAGAGGGCTCTGAGAGGGATAACAATGGATTGAAGAGGCTACTAGTACTGAAATTGATCTTGAGACCACCAGTGCTGTGCAATCCTTGTCTTTAGCCTAGTTTTTCTCTCCAGGAATGGCTCCTCTTTTGCCCTTTGACAGATTTAAGCTGTGCATTGACAGGCCTGCCTGGTGTCAGAGGGGCCACTAAAGATTCCAAATTACACTGCACCACAGCTGGGGGTGTGACCGACTTAGCTGTGGATGCCCAGATGATGATGGGCCTTCCAGGACATAAACCAGCGACCACTTCTTGCAGAGCAGGGTAGAAGTCATTATTAAGCGGGCAGTTTCAGGCAGCTATGTCAGTGACTTTCAAGGATTGTTCCCCGAGGAAGAGCCAAAGGAAAGACAGATGGTTTTTGAGGCTTCTGTAGTGAATCCCTCACAGATGGAGCAGGAATTAATGCAGTGGTCCTTGCCAAGGTAGAAAAGGCACTCAGAGTGACCATCAGAGTGAGGAATCTTCCCTGCATGAGGAATAGTTTCTGAACAAGGCCTTAGGGGCCATATAAAGAACTCACCACCAATGAGGTCAAGAAGATAAAAAGTTGAGAAACTAGAGTTACTAAGCACCACATCTTCTGAGACGAATCAGACAATGGACAAAAAGAACTGAGGGGAGTAGTTCTTAATGCTATTTATCCTGGTGCCCAAGGAGGTGGAGTTACTACCAAAAACTACTCTGCACCAGAACATTCTGTGGATGGATCTGCACAGGCATAAAGATCTGTGTATGAGGTACAGAGACTATGAAGAGGAATTGTAGGTTCCCAATTTACAACTAATACCAGCTTTTAAAACACAGTAGAAAATTAATGGAATCAGGATAACCTGAAGAGGCTTTACCTTGTCAATAATGGATTGCATATGAGACTTGTGAGACTGATCTCCATATAGTAATGAGGACCACTGATCAGGAGCAATGCGCAAACCAGCCTCCATGGCAATTTGCACAATTTGGGAATCATGTTCTCGTCTTAGGGCTTCATATGTTCGGAATTCTTCCTTAAGCTGCATCAAGGAGGAATCCTCATCACGTTTAGTCACCTAGGGGAGACAAATCTGTTTGGATCAGGTAAGGTGACAAAGTACAATACGTAAAGCTTATCCAAATGAGGTCTGTTAGACTAAAAACATTACATACCTACTGAGATACATGGAAATAAAGAATTAGTATTGGAGATCAATTCTTCCTACCTGTTTGAAGGAATATGGGGCTTCCCACATGACCAGATGAACAATAGATTCCTTACAGATCTATTTCTACTTTAAATATATTTGACAGCAAAATTGAAGAACCAAGCAGAAAGATTAGAATAACATTACTGGAAGACAGACTAGGTTCTAAACTAGAAGGCTGAATACAGACTAGGTTCTAGACTAGAAGGCAGAAGTCATTTCTGAACCACTTGCAACGATCTTTGAGAACTTTTGGAGAACAGGAGAAGTCTCAGCAGATGGAGGAGGGCAAATGTCATCCCCATCTTCAAGAAGGGGAAAAAAGAGGACCCTAATAATTATCGCCTGGTCAGCCTGACATCAATTCCAGGAAAGATCCTAGAGCAGACCATTAAACAGTCAGTTTGTAATTACTTAGAAAGCAATGCCATAATCACTAAAAGCCAGCATGGATTTCTCAGAAATAAGTCATGCCCAACTAATCTTATCTCTTTTTACGATAGGGTTACAGGCTTGATAGATGGAAGGGAATGCTGTCGACGTAGCATATCTTGACCTCAGTAAGGCCTTTGACAAAGTTCCACATGACATTCTTGCAAAGAAGCTAGTAAAATGTGGGCTGGACAGGGCTGCTGCTGGTTGGATTTGTAATTGGCTGACCAACCGAACCCAAAATGTGATCACCAATGGCTGCTTTTCATCCTGGAGAGAAGTAACTAGTGGGGTGCCACAGGGTTCTGTCCTGGGCCCAGTGCTGTTCAATATTTTTATCAACAACTTGGATGAAGGAGTGGAGGGCATGCTAATCAAATCTGCAGATGATACCAAATTGGGAGGGGTTCCTAATACACCAGAGGATAGCATCAAATTTCAAAACGACCTTTACAGATTGGAAAGCTGGGCCAAAGCTAACAAAATGAATTTCAACAGAGAGAAATGTAAGGTCCTGCACTTACGAGGAAGAAATGGAAGGCACAAATATAGGATGGGGGACACGTGGCTGGATAGCAGTAGGTGCGAAAGGGATCTAGGAGTCTTGGTAGATCACAAGCTGAACATGAGTCAGCAGTGTGATGCGGCAGCCAAGAAAGCCACCATGATTCTTGGTTGCATCAATAGTAATATGGTGTCTAGATCAAGGGGGGTATTGGTACCACTCTATTCCGCATTGGTTAGGCCTCATTTGGAATACTGTGTCCAGTTCTGGGCACCTCAATTCAAAAAGAATATCGACAAGCTGGAACGTGTCCAGAGGAGGGTGACCAAAATGGTGAAGGGTCTGGAAGCCATGCCCTATGAAGAACGGCTTAGGGAGCTGGGTATGTTTAGTCTGCAGAAGAGAAGGTTAAGAGGGGACATGAAAGCCATGTTTAAATATTTGAAGGGATGTCATGTTGAGGAGGGAGTAGGCTTGTTCTCTGCCGCTCCAGAGACTAGGACGAGGAGCAATGGATTCAAGCTGCAGGAAAGGAGACTCCAGTTGAACCTCAGGAAGAACTTCCTGACGGTCAGAGCTGTCTGACAGTGGCACATGCTGCCTCAGAGTGTGGTGGAGCCTCCTTCTTCGGAGGTTTTTAAGCAGAGGCTGGATGGCCATCTGTTGGGAATGCTTTGATGGCTGTCCCTGCATAGCAGGGGGTTGGACTGGATGGCTCCTGGGGTCTCTTCCAACTCTATGATTCTATGATACCCTTTGAGAGAGTATCACAAAAATCTTAATTTCCCTTTATAGTTTTTCCTGTCAATTGCTGGATCAGCAACCATGTTGAAAAGTCCCCCTATAATGATTTTTCCTTTATGGCAGTTAGGTAATTTGTACAGTTTCATTTAAGGAAGCTTTTCAACCTGAATTTAGGCCGAACATGTAGGCCAACGTGTACTGTTCAGACCCCAAAGTTCCTCTAACAAATACAAACCTCTCTCTTAAATCACAGAGTATTTTCAATAACAAAAGGAAATGAAGTTGCTAGGAATACTGCAACACTATAAGATTTGGACGAACCTAGAGAGTAGATTTCCCTTTTATAAAGATTACTTGTATATTCTTTCATTTTTCCCTTTGCCATGTGTTTCTTGAAGAAATACCATAGCAATTTTTTTCTTTAATGTTAATTATATGTTTTTGCTTCAGAACTGTCCCCATACCCTGAACATTTAAAGAGAAACAGATTACACTACCCATTTGTAAAGTAAGTGTAAGCAGACACTAAGAATTATCATACAATTTCCTGCAATGGTGTGAAAGAACAAACACAAAAACAAACATACAATCTGCATGGAACAATCACCAACAGGGGGAAGTTGCTTGCTGTGGCTTTGAGAACTATTTGCATCAGCACACATTGCAGAGGAAAGAGAAACAGTTTGGTTACCGCATCAGCTCCCATGTAGCAACACTGACTGTTATAGCAGTTTGAAACACAGAAACTGACCAGTGAATTGAACATCCATTAAAACATAACTTCACTTATGGTAATAAAGCATTTGCTGATAAGTAAAGTGTGCAATATAAAAAACACATCACTATTAGCCCTCATCAAGAACCATTCTATACTATGGATCTTACTTTTAAATCTGTCTACCTGTAAATAAACTTTTCACTTGGCAGCACAATTAGCTCTGGTTCTTTTCCTAGTCTTCCAGCCAATCCATAGTGTTTTTGGCTCATTCTAGTCATGAAGATCTCCCTCCTCTTGAATCATCAGACTAGAAGATGAGTCAATGCTTAATGTATCTAACAGGGTTTTAGTTTTCAACAGAGTTGAAGCAGAGACAAACTTGCACTAGCACAGTGGTTCTCAAACTTTTTACTCTTGTGGGTAAACCTCCTTTTTTCATCTACAAGCAGACATTACAGCCCCTGCTCGATATCATGCCACCTCATGTGCTCTCCTAGATCTCTCTCACAGGCCCACTGTGCTGCATGTGCCCTCCATCTCAATGCTAAGCTCTTATGCTCTCTGTCTCCTCTCCCCACTTCCCTCTACCCCACTCAAGAAACTGCCCTGTAGTCACCAAGGGATGTGCACTTGCTGCACCAGTGACAGAACATATGAAAAAGTTGAGTGGGAAAAGCATAAAGAAGGTAAGCTGATTTTTCTATGCTTGAGGCTGGACGAAAGTATGACTGGGGAAGATATTTTGTGTTGGTCTTTGCAGGGATCAGTCAATCCTCAATGGTGCACAAACAAAAACACACAGCCTTGCTGTTCTTTTTCATATTTGCTGTACTCGCACATTGACATTTCTTGCATCCCCCCAGAGCAACTATCATGCCCCCCACTCAGGGTCCTGCACCACAGTTTGAGAATCACTGCACTAGCAGATGAAATTTGTAGGTCAGACCAGATCTGTGCATGGATGAAACCAGCATGTTCATTGTAATGTTTCTGAGATAAATCCTGTGAAGATCCTGTGACTGGTGAAGATCCATAACAAATGGATTTAAGTTTGTGCAATTCTACTAAAACACGTTCCTTATGGTACAGTGTCCAACTCTTGCAATACATATGTCCTCCATATCCATCCAGACATATTTCTGGACTTTCCATGGATAATGAAAAACATAGATAATAGCAAATGCCATTTGTTTTCAGTGAGAGGAAAGATGCAGCTATCAAGACAAGCATGTGGCTTGGAGAGGAGGTGCTGAAACTGGAGAGAACTTTAAGAAGGCTCTGTAGCAATTATCTGCAGTCCAAAGCCAGTGCACAACTGATAAAAACGTAAAGATTTAACAACAACGTGTGGTCAAAAAAGAGATGGAAACAAAATGTTTTCATATGCAGGAGGTCAATAGCAGTCTAAAGCTAGCACCTCAATGCCACAGTGTTAGGGTAGTACTAACACTCTGATGATTGTTAGAAGGGGGGAAAATCATCAGAAGGCAATCCTGGATAGCGCCAAGATGATGTTGAGGGCTGGATGTCAATATCAGGAGCAAACAATGTTGATGGCGGGGGATTCTCAGAAGGCTTTTTCGCTGGAACTTTTTGGAAGAACACCGTAATCAGAAGTTGTTGTGGGTCTTTCTTTTTAACTAATCAAAGTGCTGTTGCAGAGATAGTAAACTTTCAGTGATCATATGGGTGACTTTAATGCTTCATTCCATCCAAGGATCGTACCCCATAATTTTGTCTTTTAATGTCTGTGCACTTTGAAACTGTTGTGATTGCCCTCCATATGAGGGGAGTATGGTTTAGTGTGTAGATTGAACATGCATAAGAACAGGTTGCTTACCTGTAACTGTGGTTCTTCGAGTGGTCATCTGTGCCCTTACACACTAGGAGCTTTTGCGCATGCGCAGTACCATTCGGAAAATTCTAGAGCTTAGTAGCTTGGCGGGAACTCCTCCCCCATGTATCCACTGAGCATGCTCAGCCCGCCGCGTAACGGTCTCTCCTCAGTTCTACAAGTCCGCCGAAAAAAAGAGGGACCTGAGAGTGAGGGGACGGTTGGGCGGGTGTGTGTAAGGGCACAGATGACCACTCGAAGAACCAGTTACAGGTAAGCAACCTGTTCTTCTTCTTCGTGGTCTCTGTGCCTTACACACTAGGAGACTTTGTAGCTTACCAGAAGGACGGTGGGTCAGGTCCCTAGAGTACGGAGGCCAGCACTGCTCGTCCAAACCGGGCATCTCTCCTGGACTAACAGTCCAGCCGATAGTGGCAGATGAAAGTCGAGGGCCTGGACCAGGTCGCCACTCGACAAAGTTCCTGTAGGTCCACACCTCGCAAGAAGGCTGCTGAGGATGCCACAGCTCTGGTGGAGTGTGGCCGAAGCAAGTCGGGAGGAGGCTGCTTGGCCATGTCATAAGCAAGCAGAATTGTCTGGGCCACCCACTTGAAGAATCTCTGGGTGGACACCTTGCGGCCCCTGCGACACTGAATGTGACAGATGAACAGGTGAGGAGTCTGCCTGTAAGCCGCAGTCCTCTGAGTGTAAAAGGCCAGGGCCCTTCGAACGTCCAGAGAGTGCAAAGACCTCTCAAGAGGGGTCGTCGGATTAGGATAGAAGGTAGGAAAGTTGATGTCCTCGTTAAGGTGGAAATGAGAGATGACCTTCGGAAGGAAAGAAATGTCCGGGCGGAGAACCACCTTACCCCGATGAAAAACCAGGAAGGGGTCGTCGACGCGTAGCGCTGTCAATTCGCTGGCACGCCTGGCAGAGGTGACAGCCACCAGGAAAGCAGTCTTGAGAGTCAGGAGCCTATCATCAATAGTGGCCACAGACTCAAAGGGTGGTCTCGTAAGTTGAGAGAGTACCAGAAATAGGGACCAGGGAGGCAACGATGGCGATACCGGTGGGTATAGATCGTGGAGTCCCTTCACGAACTGTTTCATCGTGGCATCCCAGAAGAGCGCTGCTGAAGGAGAGCCTCGGGGTTAGTAGGCCACAATGGCAGACAGGTATGCCTTCAAGGAAGAGAACGAGAGACCCTCTTGTTTCAAGTGAAGCAAGAAGCGGAGCACGGTACCGAGAGCAACTGGCAATACCGTGTCTCGACACTCCTCCACAAAAGTCACGAACCGCCGCCACTTGTAGGCATAGTTGCGGCGGGTCGATTCCTTTCTGGCCGCGATAAGGACGTCCTGGATAGCGGGATCGTCTAGGGCGCTATCCTCCACGCGTGGAGGTCCAGGAGAGGCAGGTCGGGATGGAGAACGTGACCGTCGGAATGGGACAGCAGGTTGGGTGCTGTCGGAAGCCTGAGCGGCTGTCCCTAGAGGCCTCGAGCAGCAAGGCGAACCAATGCTGCCTTGGCCAATACGGGACGACCAGGATGGCGTCGGCTCGGTCCACCAGGATCTTGGCGACCACCCTGCCCAGCAGGGGGAACGGTGGGAAAATGTACAGGAGACCCTCCGTCCATCGGTACTGAAGGAGTTCGGTCCCCGGCCGGCTCTCAAACAGTACCAGCGACACTTAGCATTTGACACCGTGGCAAAGAGATCGAGGTCGGGGTCGCCCCAGCGGCACTGTACCAAGCGGAACACGTCCTCCAAGAGGGACCACTCATGGTTGGTAGAAGTGTCCCTGCTCAGGGCGTCTGCTGTCGTATTCTCCTGTCCTGCCAGGTAGACGGCAACAGGGTGAACTTGGAGGGACACACACCAGTCCCAGAACTGGAGAGCGATCGTGAGGAGCGTGGTAGAATGGGTCCCTCCTTGTCTATTGACATAACACACTGCCGTGGTGTTGTCGGTCAGGATCAGTACGGCTTGTCCAGCAACCAAATTGCGGAACGCTCTCAGAGCTTTCCCGATGGCTAGGAGCTCGAGGGCATTTATGTGGAGGGCGGTCTCGTCGCCAGTCCATCGACCTCGGACTCTGAGGTCGTCGCAATGCGCTCCCCATCCGAAGAGAGAGGTGTTGGTCGTGACTGTGAGCCGAGGGGTCAGTCGTGTGAACGGCATCCCGGACAGGTGATGATGGTATGAGAGCCACCACAGCAGAGAGCGACGTACTGGTGTCGGCAGTCGAAGTCGCAGGCGCTGGTCGTCTCGGAGCGGATTGAAGGCTCTGACAAACCAGTGTTGTAGGGGGCGCGCTTGCAGCCTCGACAGGTACGTGATGGCCGTGGTGGAGGCCATGTAGCCCAGGAGCTGTTGTATTTTCCTCGCCGATATCGTTGGGGCGTCGAAGACGGCCACAGCCGATTGGCGAAGGGTACGAGCCCGCTCCAGAGGCAGGTAGGCCCTGGCCGAGACCGAGTCCAGGGTGGCTCCGATGAAGTCCAACACTCTCGCCGGCTTGAGGTGTGACTTCTTCAGGTTGACCCAAAGACCAGACGGGTCAGGAGGGACAGCGTTAGATGGATGTCCGAGTACAGTTTGCTCTTGCAGGACGCTACCAGCAGCCAATCATCTAGGTAGGGGAAGATGGTGATGTCCTTCGTCCGTAGGTAGGAGACCACAGGGGCCATGCACTTCGTGAACACCCTCAGTGCGGTGGAGAGGCTGAACAGCAGCACCCAGTACTGGTAGGAGGTGCCGTCGATCACAAACCAAAGGTATCGTCTGTGCTGCGGACGGATGGAAATGTGCAAATAAGCATCCCGCAGGTCGAATGAAGCGAACCAGTCTCCCCGGCGGAGGAAGGGTAGGATCGTCAACAAGGTGACCATCTTGAACCTCCTGGGGCGGATGTATTCGTTTACCCCTCGGAGATCCAAAATAGGTCGTAGGGTCCCATCCGACTTCGGTACTATGAAGTACCAGGAGTAGAAGCCGGTGGTAGTGGCCGAGGGCGGGACCGGCTCAATCGCTCCCTTCTGCAGGAGGGACTGGATCTCCTCCATCAGAGCTGGGCTGGCCTGGGTGGAGTAGAAAACGCCTTGAGGTAGAATACTTGCAAACTCGATGGCGTAACCAAGCCGAACAATGGTGAACATCCAAGAGTCCGACGTGATCGATTGCCACGAGTCGAGGTGTTTGGCCAGCGTGGGATGGTTCGTTAGGGCTGATGGAAGACGGAAAGTTGGCTGAGGAGAGTCCTGCAGATCCCATCAAAAGCGGGATTTTGATCCCGACGAAGACTTCTTGGAAGTCGTCTGTCGGCCCCGTGCAGGACGCCTGGAGGAGGATGTGGTGGGAGTCCGAGAGGATCCGGACCTGGGCGAGCGAGGTCGGAAGCTCGCAGAGGACGAACGGTGCCACGCAGGTTGCAGGCCATGGCAGGACTGCAGGGGCTGACGGATCCCCATTTTCTTGGCCGTTAGACGGGCCTTGACGATGTGGTCCATCGCCTCATCCGTTGACGCACTGAAGAGACCCTTGCCGTCGAATGGGAGGTCCTCAATGCATTTCCGTGTGTCCTCCTGGAGGCCTGAGGATCGTAGCCAGGCATATCTTCGGAGGGCGACAGAGCCAGCCATGACTCGAGACGCCATCTCCACAAAATGTCTTGAGGAGATGATCTGCTGGTTCACGAGTGCTACCGCTTCATTGTAGAATTGGTTAGCGCTCGCCCTATTCTCCTCCGGAACAGTGGAGAGAATAGGGGCGAACTTGTCAAGAAGACTGCGCAGGTAGGTTGCTATACAAGCTTGGGTGTTGGACACTCTCGCCACCAAGGAGGAGGCAGAATAGAACTTCCTTCCGAAAGTGTCCAAACAATGCCCTTCCTTGTCAGGCGGTGTCGTGTGGGGCCTGGAACCGCCTTTGGTCTGCGCCGATTCCACCACCACTGAGTTGGGCTGAGGATGATTGAATAAGAACTCGGCATCCTCCTTCTGAGCCTGATAGAGGTGTTCAAGCCTGTGTGGTATAGGCTGGGCTGAAGACGGCTGAGGCCATGGGTGTTTGAGGGCCTCCATCAAGGCGGGCAGGAACGGTAGTGGGGCTGCCACAGGAGGGCAGGTATCCACGTAGTGGAAAACCGGATCCTGCACCGCCGCAGCTGGTTCCGCCATCTTCAGACCCAGGGCTTTCGACATCCAAAGGAGAATGTCCGAGAACTGTCGCACATCCTCAGGAGCCAACTCAGGAGCTGGATCCCCGAACGCCAGGGGAGGGGACTCATGTGAGACAGGTGTAGAGTCTGACTCAGAGTCGTAATCCTGGGATAACGCCGTAGAGGACCTGTCAGGAGAATGGTCCGACCGGTGTGCAGGTGATTGGGCGTGAGATGGTACCGGCAGTGAGACCGTCTTCGGAGCCACAGGCGGTTCCACAGCAGTCGCCGGGGGAACCAGCGAGGACACCGGACGCGGAAGTGCCTGAGTAACAGTGGCGACCGCAGAAGAAGACGCCTGGGTGGAGACAGCCTCAGATGTCGGGCGGGACACCGTAGACGTCACCCGTGGAGGTGGAGAAATCGGCCGGTGATGAGGGGAAAGCTCTCGGGACCGACGATGTTGAGGCACTCGTCTCGGGGAGCGCGATGGAGTACGCTCACGATGCGGGTGATGTTCAGCTCCCCTGGAGGGCGATCTGGAGCGGCGATAAGGGGACCAGTAGCCAACAGCAGGGTGGTAACGGTCCCAGTAAGAGGAAGAGTATGACCTATACGAGCCAGGATACTCCCTCCAGACATGCTCCTGGCCATATCTCAAGGCGTAGGACGCCGATGAGTAAGGCGAGTCCCGCGGTGGCTGTGGCCATCCTGGATAGTCTTCCCGATGTCTTGGGGGGATCGTCTATATTCGGGACGGTCCCCTCAGTCGTCATGGGCGTGGTGCTCAAAATCTCGACGACGTGGGGAGGGATGCACAGTCCCACGCTCTGAATAAACCGGGCGGTCCCAATATTCGGGGAAGAGCTGCTGGTGGTGTGAGGAAAGGCCAAAGAAGAAACACTCTAAGCTCAGCAGATGAGAAAGAACTGAGGGGAAACCATTGCTCGGCGGGCTGAGCATGCTCAGTGGATACATGGGGGGAGGGGTTCCCGCCAAGCTACTAAGCTCTAGAATTTTCCGAACGGTAGCGCACATGTGCGAAAGCTCCTAGTGTGTAAGGCACAGAGACCACGAAGAAGAACTGTCAGTAATTTTCCTGATGGCGTTGTAGTAAGGATGTAACAGGTGTGCATTCCTCAGTAGTACTTCCCAAAACATTCGCTAGAGGAGAAAGATAGTAGCTATGGTGACCTGGCGGTCATCCTGACCTGCAGTAGAGAAAATATGCACTCGCTTATCTCTCATGTGAAACTGAACTGTTTAACCTTAGAGACTTTGGGAATATTTGCCACTTCTGTCTTTTGACGTCTGTTTTCACCGCTCTGCATCTTCTCAATAAATCTGCTATGTAAGTTTATCGGTCCTGTGTCCAAGTCTGATCCTGACAGAAACACTTTGGCAAATTTCTCTAATGTCCACAATGGTGAACAAGCAGAGGAATTTTATACAAGCACACTGTACCACAATCAGATCACAAAACCAAGAGGCCTACTAAGCAACTGGATAGCACAAAGCATAAGTATACAGTGAGAAAACACGAAACAGCTTAGAGAGTCCAAGAATGCAATCGAATGGAATTTTCCATTCCTTTCCATTTTCCATATAATACTGTACAGACATTTCCATTCTGCTTATGTATTTATATTCAGTACTTCAACTTCCATTTAATTTCTACTAAATTCAAATTAATATTTTCAGACTGCATTTCAGAAGAGGTAAGGGAAATTGATCACGTTTACACTTTATCGATCAGGTTGACACTTTAAACTTATATGTATTTGTTCGAAGTGTTGTTCTGTTATTTTCAAAGTAGCAATAAGAACAGCCAATCCTGTTGTTAGGATAGAGGCAGTGTTTTCTTTTCCATCCAATTCTAGAATCCCTCGAAACTTTAAATTCCTCCTGTGATCACAGTTTTGAACGTCTTCAAGCTTGAGCTGTCGATCTTCACTAACCTTAGAGATTTTGTTTGAGCTTGCGGATTGGTGCTCATGTCTAGTGCCTCCTTTGCTGTTTTATCTATGTCTGACAGCTTCATAGGCAGAGAAGAAACTTAGGGCCTTTCTTCACTACACTGTTCTAGTGCTACTATTCCATTTTCAACATCCAATGGAATCCTAGGATTTGCAGTTTAGGGAGGGGCATTTAGAGTTCTCAGCCAGAGAGCTCTCTGGCCTCAGGATGTTGAAAGTGGAATAACAGCACCATAAAAGTGTAGTGCAGAAAGGCCCTGAGTCTCCTAACAGTTTTATAGAGGCAGACCATTCTTCCTCATGTGTTTGAAGCTGGGCAATCATTTCTCTGATAAAGTCCAGTTGTTACAGCTGCTGCTGCTCATGTACTTTTCGTGAGTCTTGTTTGTTTTGCTACCACTGAAGGGCTGGCTTCACTGTGTATTAGTCATTTTTAACAAGAGCTAACTTTTGATCCAAAATAACTAGTAAGATCTTTTTTTTTATACCTCCCAATAGTAGATTGGGAATAAAATGCAGAACAGGTGAAGTTTACCATATTTTGACTGCAGTTTTCAGTGGATTTTTAATGCCCAGGCATAGGAGCTCCCTGTTCAGGCAGCCATACTTATTGAGTGACTCCACCCCTCCTCTGGGACCAAAAGATAAAGATGACAGTTATGAATTCTTGGAGTCAAGGGTAACAAAAAGCCAAAGACTAAAAGGGGTTGAAAACAGAGTGCTCTTCTCTCTATTTCTTTAAAACAGGAAGTTGCTAATCACCAAATGAAAGAAGAGCTATTTAGTTATGGAAATAACTGGGCCTTGTTGCCTGAAGTCCGACCAAGATTAAAAACGATTATTTCTTGGGACCCAGATTCTGGTAATGCAGCCTAAGATATTTTTTTCCCCAACATCCCATTTCTACCTCATGGCTTAGCTTGTGACCTACAGAGATGCCTAGGTTCTTTATGTTAAAGTTAGGCTGCCCAGATTCCTGCCCAAAGGGTTAAGTGTCTTGTTCCTTCGCTGTGCTCGTGTAGTCATGGTAACTGATAAGGAGGTTCGGCTAACTTTCACAGAGCCACTGTGGGAAATGAAACAGGTTGTTTGGAAAACAATTCGAGCTGCCTGGATCTTTCCCAAAGTGGCTAACAGTTATTTAGTCTAAGTCTCTGTTCTGTCTTCATTTGTTTCTTGTTGTTCACTGCTTTAACAGTCTGCTTGTCTGTCACGCTATGGAGACAAAGACATAATGGATTTTACCTAGCTTTGCTTTTCCATGTATTCAAGCCTGCAATAAACATGTAGTTTAGTATATTTTGTGTGGTCTCACTCTGGTCCTTGAACTCATTGCTGTTTTTCATCTGTTTTTGATGCATTGGCGTTCTGTGGGTTATGCTGGCGTACAGCATGCCCCCTGGATTCCCCCAGCACTTTATATATCCAAATTTCCCCCATTCTTATCCTTGTGCCTTTGATAATTGTACACTTAGATTGCAGGACATTTACATGTATCCATTTGTTGTTGTCTTCAAATCATTTCACGCTTATAGTGACCCTAAGATGACCCTATCACAGGGTTTTCTGGGACTGAGATTGTGTTACACATCCAAGATCACCCGGTTGGTTTCTATGGTTGAGGGCTGTAGTCCAACACTCAAACCACTATACCATGCTGGCTGTCTACATGTATTCATACTGCAGTTTATTTCCATGGTCCCAGTATCATCAAGATTACTGTCTCTTAGTTTGTGTAATCAGCACATTTGATAAGCAGCACTCCACAGCCTCTACCAAATCATTTATGAAAATGCTAAACAGCACACAGCCTAGGGCAAAGCGCCAGTTTTCTACTTGACACTTCTCTTCCAGCTGATGCAGAGCTACTGAAGAGCACTGACAGGACACAGATGCCCTGGTGGTGCAGTGGTTAAATGCCAGTACTGCAACCACAAGGTTGTGAGTTCGATCCTGCCAGGCTCCAAGGTTGACTCAGCCTTCCATCCTTTCGCAGGTAGGTAAAATGAGTACCCAGCTTGTTGGGGGCAATTAGCTAAAATACATTGTAAACCGCTTAGATAACACTAGTTGATAGGCGGTATAGAAATAAATGCTATTGCTATTGCTATATTCTATCTTCTGTGGATTTACCTATTAGTAGCATCTACCACACAATGTACCTGTTTATCATCAACAACATCATGGGAGATCTTGAAAAATGCTTTGCCGAAATCAGTATGTTATTCCACAACCTTTGTATTATTTAGCTGACAAGCAGCTCATGAAGAAGAATAAGAAGAAGGAAGAAGGAGAAGAAAAAGAAAAAGAAGAAGATAATAGGATTGATTCATGCTGGATGCCGTTAATCGCTATCTTCCAGTCTGAATGCTCAGAGAACAATTGCTTAACCATATATTCTAATTTTTTTGCCCAGCAGGACCATCAGGCAATATCTACCTTTCTCCATTTTTTGGAGATCAGAACATTTTACCATTTGTGCACCTCCATAACTCCTCCCAAAATATCAAAGATTAAAGCCTCATATTATACAATCAGAAATAAGGTATGAAAGCTTTTGTAATAGCATGAGGCATAATTCATCTCACTCTGGAGAGGAAGTAGATTTAAAGTATCTATGTGATCTCTATCTATTTTAGATAGTTTACAAATCTTCCTTATAGAACATGTTCTATTTGTTGCAGGCTGAACACAATACCCACTGTGGGAGAAATCCAAGGCAAGAAAAACAGTTCTTTGCCATCTGTTAATACTTCACCATCACTATCAAACAGCAGACCTACTCCCTCCTTTATTCTTCTTACACTGAGTAGAGTCACAGAAGACTTATTTTTGTTGTTGTTGTGTTATTAGTACTCATGACAAGTCTTAACCTTCCTGACATCCTTCTTGTAGGTTAGGGCTATTCTGTTGCCTTGGTTATATTATCTCTCTTTCCACCTTCTATACTTGCATATCATTTTCCAAGAAGGTTTTGGCATCTCTTGGGATTAGAAAGCCACTCTCCAACGTTGTCTAGTCTGATCAGAAGCAGCAATTCAAGGCATCAGCCAAAGGTTAATCTAGCCTGGAGTCATCCCAGTTATGTATTTACTTGTATCAGAGAAATTGCACACAGTGTTTTTACTTGAAATATAGGGCTTTCTAAATAGTTATAACTTAGAAATATGAAATATCTGTATTTTTCCATTCAGACCAGATTAGTATCAAGATCAAATACACTGTAAATCAGCTAGAACAACTAAAGGTCTGTACCTTGAAACAGGAGGCTCTGTAAAGAAGCTGGACAACATGCCCAATGCTGGTTTTAGAAGCCTGAGGAAATCGTGGTTCCAACCTCTGTACCACAAACAGAACCAAGACCTTTCGAGACAAAGCAGATCCATCTTCCAAAGCCAAAAGAACCAATTTGAGGGCTTCTTCCTGCATTGCTAGAAAATTAAGAGGAAATCAAAATAATTAGTACTGGGGAATTGACCAATTTCAGTTACACAGTGTTTATGCTTTTTTTTTACTATTATGTAATTAACACTGATTACATATTACACTGACATACATACAAAAAATATTCCAACAACTAATACAAAACAATCAGTGCTCCACCCACAACCAACAAATTAATTTTCCCAATAAATATAATACTGCTTTAACCATTCCTTCCTTCCGCCCCCTCCAGAGAACAAGTCAATTTTTATTTAAAACCCCCTCCCTTTGATGTGGAGAATTGTATTAAATGTATTTTTTATAATTTTGTACCCCTTCCTTTCTTTGTTTCTATTAGTTTGTTCCACTTCCTTAGCCAATCACTTTCATTCAATGGATCCATATACTCCATTCTTCTAATATAAAACCAAACATCATATATTCTGAAATATAATATTGCCATCTTTCCACCTTCCATTTTTGTCTTTTCATATTCTTTTGATTACATCTAAAATGCTTTATAAAACATGCACATTAATGACTGTACTATAAGTTCATAGAATCATAGAAATGTAGAGTTGGAAGAGACCACAAAGGCCATCCAGTCCAACCCCCTGCCATGCAGGAACAGCTCAAAGCACTCCCGACCGATGGTCATCGGCCTCTGCTCTCCTCCAAAGAAGGAGACTCCACTACACTCCGAGGCAGCATATTCCACTGCTGGACAGCCCTGACTGTCAGGAAGTTCTTCCTGAGGTTCAGGTGGAATCTCCTTTCCTGCAGCTTGAATCCATTGCTCCTGGTCCTGGTCCCTGCAGCAGCAGAAAACAAGCCCTCTCTCTCCTCTACATGGCATCCCTTCAAATATTTAAACATGGTTATCATGTCCCCTCTTAACCTTTTCTTCTGAAGACTAAACATACCCAGCTCTCTAAGTCTATCCTAATAGTGCATGGCTTTCAGGCCCCTTACCATTTTGGTCACCCCCCTCTGGACTTCCTCCAGCTTGACCATGTCCTTCTTGAATTGGGGTGCCCAGAACTGGACACAGTATTCAAGATGAGGTCTAACCAAAGCAGAGTAGAGTGGTACCAGTACCTCCCTCGATCTAGACACCATACTCCTATTGATGCAGCCGAGAACTGCATTGGTTTTCTTGGCTGCCGCATCACACTGCTGACTCATGTTCAGCCTGTGGTCTATTAAGACTCCTAGATCCCTTTCGCACATACTGCTATCCAGCCACGTGTCCCCCATCCTATATTTCTGTATTCCATTTTTTCTACCTAAGTGTAGGACCTTACACTTCTCTCTGCTGAATCTCATTTTGTTAGCCTTGAGCCAGCTCTCCAATCTGTCCAGGTCATTTTGAATTTTGATCCTGTCCTCTGGTGTATTAGCAACCCCTCCCAATTTGGTGTCATCTGCGAATCTGATGAGCATGCCCTCTATTCCTTCATCCAAGTCGTTGATAAAAATATTGAACAGCACTGGGCCCAGGACAGAACCCTGTGGCACTCTGCTAGTCACTTCTCTCCAGGATGAAAAGCAGCCATTCGTGATCACACTTTGGGTTTGGTCGGTCAACCAATTACAAATCCAACTAACAGTAGCCCTGTCCAGCCCGCATTTTACTAGCATTTTTGCAAGAATGTCATAGGGAACTTTGCCAAAGGCCTTACTGAAATCGAGATATGCTACATCCACAGCATTCCCTTCATCTATCAAGCTAGTAACTCTATCATAAAAACAGGTAAGATTAGTCTGGCATAACTTATTTTTGAAAAATCCATGTTGACTTCTCATGATTACCACCTTGCTTTCTAAGTGATTAGAAACTGACTGCTTAATGATCTGCTCCAGGATATTTCTGGGTACTGATGTCAGGCTGACTGAGTGATAATTATTTGGGTCCTCTTTTTTCTCTTCTTGAAGATGGGGACAACATTTGCTCTCTTCCAGTCTGCTGGAACTTCTCCTGTCCTCCAAGATTTCTCAAAGATTATAGCAAGCGGTTCAGAAACGACCTCTGCCAGTTTTTTTAGTATCTTAGGATGCAATTAATCTGGCCCTTGAGACTTGAATTCATTCAGTGTGGCCAGGTATTCCTGCACCACCCCTCTACTTATTATGTGCCTCATTTCCCCTGCTTCCTCACCTGCTCCCCAAACGCCAGGTTGAGTGCTTGTATCCTTCTGGGAAAAAACTGAGACAAAGAAGGTGTTAAGTAATTCTGCCTTTTCTCTTCCCCGTTAGTAATTCGCCATCTTCTCTGCGCAGCGACCCTATTGTCTCCTTCTTTTTCCTTTTTGCTGCGGATATATTTAAAAAAGCCTTTTTTATTGTTTTTAATGTCTCTGGCCAGCCTAAGTTCGTTCTGTGCTTTAGCCTTTCTGACCTCCTCCCTACATCTCCTGGCTACTTGCTTAAAATTCTTCTTTGGTGGTTTCCCCCTTCTTCCATTTCCTGTACATGTTTCTTTTAACACTGAGCTCAGCTGAGAGTTCTTTAGTCAACCATTCTGGTTTCTTCAGATGCCTTCCATTTTTCCTCCTTATTGGCACAGTTTTAGACTGTGCCTTCAGTATCTCCCTTTTAAGGAACTCCTATGCCTCCTGAACTCCTTTCCCTTTCACTATTCTTGACCACGGAATTCCAGCCAGCATCTCCTTAAGTTTACAGAAGTCCGCTTTTTTAAAATATAAGATGAGTGCCTGGCTACACTTATCTTTTCCTTCCCACTGAATGCCAAATTCCAATAGGGCATGGTCACTCCCCCCTAAAGTTTCAACCACTTCTACCTCATTAACAAAGTCATCCCTGTGGGTCAGGATCAGATCTAGAATATTTGATCCCCTTGTGGCCTCTTCCACCTTCTGGACCATGAAATTGTCTGCAAGACAAGCAAGAAACTTGCTGGACCTTGTCGTCTTGGCAGAGTTTGACTGCCAACATACATCCAGGTAACTGAAATCTCCTCTTATTACTGTATCTCTCCTTTTTGAATGTGCAGTCATTTGGTTGAGGAAGGCGTGCGTCATCAAAGTCCTCAGTCTGGGTTGGAGGTCTGTAGTAAACCCCCAACAGAATATCCCTATTGTTTCTCGCTCCCTTAATTCTTACCCAGATGCTCTCAACCTGGCTTTCTGGGTTTAAGTCACGGATCTCTTCACAGGCGAAAACATCCTACAAGGCTACTCCTCCTCCTTTCTTGTTTGGTCTATTTTTACAAAATAGGCTATACCCCTCTATTCCTATATTCCAATCATGAGACTCATCCCACCAGGTCTCAGTGATGCCTATCAAATTGTATTTATTTTGTTGTACTAGGAGTTTGAGTTCATCTTGCTTGTTTCCCATACTCCGTGCATTCATGTAGACACTTAAGTCCCCAGGCCCTTCTTGCAAGTCCTGTACTATAGTTTCTACTTCTCCTGCCATTGGCCGCTTGTACTACTTGTCCAATATCATTTGGGCCTTTTCCCGCTGCAGTCGCCGAGTCTTTGCCCTGAATAATATTGTCTCCCTCCTCAGTGGAACTTAGTTTAAAGACCTCTTAATCCTCCGTGCGAGACTGTCTGCAAAAACACTCCTCCCAAGTTTTGTGAGGTGCAGCCCATCCCTTGCCAGAAGCCCACGTTCATGGAAATTCAGGCCATGGTCCAAAAACCCAAACCATTGCCGGTGGCACCACGTGTAGAGCTGCTTGTTGACCTCTGCTATTGCCCTTTCCCTATGTGCGCCATATCCTTGAACTGGGAGGAGTGGTGACATGACCACTTGCACACCAAGGTCCTTAAGCTTCGTCCCCATAAGCTCGTAGTCCTTTGCGATGTGGTAAAAGCTACTCCTCGCAGTGTCATTGGTTCCGACATGAACCAAAATGAGGGGCTTATGGTCAGTGGGTTTGACCAGCCTGGTTAGCCTCTCCGTTATGTGGTTGATCTTGGCCCCAGGAAGACAGCAGACCTCTCGATTGAGCTTGTCCTGTTTGCAAATTGCTGGTTCGGTTCCTCTGAGCAAGGAGTCCCCAACAATCAGAACTCGCCTCCTCTGAGGCTTGTCCAGGGCTCCTCGACGAGCATGTTCTTCTAGGACTGCCTGGGCATACTGTTTTGGCTGGGAGTGTTGATCTAGTTCCTGTTGCTGAAGTTGGATTCCTTCTTGTTGACATTCTGTTCCCTCCTCCTGGTGCTGCTCATCATTCGTAAGGCCAACAACTTTGAAGCGACTGTGTAGGTTGAGAGTCTCTGTTACCTGCCTGGTCCTTCTACTCCTCTGTGTGACATTCCTCCAAACCTCCGTTTCCTGGCAGAGTGTGCTGACTTCCTGATCTGGGAGCTCCTCCGTGCATTCGGTCTTCCAGAAGGCCTTCTCTGCCCTATCCAAAAACTCCTCATCTTCCCTAATAAGATGAAGATTAGAAACTCCTATAATGACCCTGCAAAACCACTGGTGCAGGGCTATAGTAAGGATTGACTCAGAAGATTTGAGCAAACGATCATGGGAGAGAGACTGGATTGACCCTGATATCCACATGGCTTCCATTAGTCAATGGGAAGTGAGAAGTTGGACAAGTGAAGGTTTCTGGGAAGAAGAAGGAAGAGAGAGCCAATGTGGAGTAAGCATGCAATTAACTGTTCCATTTCATAACAAAGGAATGAATCCCAGGAAAATATTATAAGGAAACCCGGGCACCTAGCCAGATGTGTTAGGTTTTCAGTTCTTTTGAAAGGGATTGGATGGCTGGGAAAGGCAACAAGTAGAATTGGAGGAGGACTCTTTATTTGTGCCTGTGTCTAAGAATTTGGTTCTTTCTCTTGCAACTAAAGGGAAGGTATACAAAGAGTCAGTGCTTTAAACTTGTTGAGTTTGCTTGACATACCTTCTATTACCTCTTAACATGCCATTTCCCCCTTTTTTTAATTAAAGAATTTTCACTTATAAAAAGCCTGCTTTGTTCCTTAATGAAAAGTGAAAAGCTCTGGTCATATGTCTCCATGTCAAGGTCTACCAGGAACTCGCAAAATATATATTTTTTTCCAGGTAAACATAAGGGAAAGGGTGAGGGTGTTGAGCCCTTTTATTCTAGGATCCCAGGGAAGTAAAGGGAGACTGGGTCCCCAAAGAAACGCTTGGTGGCAGTGCTACTACTTCTGCTGTGCTCGGAAGAAGTGGATGAGTCTGGAGAACACCTGGCCATGCAAGGGCTTTCCTTCTCACCACAGCACCCTTCCTCAGACGCCATGCCTCGGGGAAACGGGTTGCACAATTCTGGCCCATCAGTTATTCTTTGGCCTACTTCAGGAGATAAGTGGCAGGGCAGCTGGAAGCTATTTTATTATTGGCACTCTCAAATGGTGTTTCTAATTGTTTCAGTATTAGACTACAAGATGCCTTGGACTTTTTAAATCTGCTAAAATCTCATGAAGAATTTCATGTTCAATACCATCTAGATCAATAAACTACTCATTCTTCTGTTTCCTTTAATTCTTTAACAAGAATTTCATATCACATCACATCACATCACATCACATCAAAACACACAGCTTGACTCGTATGTACCTGGTCCAAGGAACTGGCAGCCCCTGGCCCTCACTGCAGCCCAAAGGTTAGAAGACAGTTGCTGGGGATTCTGGTGCTGAAGGATAAGCTCTGTGACAGTTCTTTCACCCAGTGAACGTGCTGCACGCATAGCCCTGATTCGTCCTTCTTCCTCCACTAGTTGACAGTGGACCAAAGTCACAAGCTTCCGCTGCATAGGACGACTAAGTACACTCTGAGTGGTACTGTTCAGCCCCACACCTTTGCAACGTGAAAAAAAAAGTGAGAGTTATTTCTTAGTCTGGCAGGGGTCTTACAGAGAGGCTAAGTCCATTTCTGGCTGATTAATGAGAGGATATTCCAGAATTAAGGCATTCATGAGTTTTAAAATGCTGTCTTTTTAAAATGTCAATTTCCCACTTCCAGAAACTCAATGTCATCCTGAATAATAAGACTGCAAAGGAACTAAAACTGTTCCAAGTGAGATTTAGTTAATTAATCAATTATGAACATTATATATTGCAATATTATATCATAACATAATTTGCTTCTTTGCTCAAAGTAGACTGTTTTCTCAATTGGAGAAAATACATCAGTTAAACTGTTACATCATTTACATTCCATGACAATATTTAATAGTTTACATTTTAAAAGGTCTTTGCCTGCTGGTGAAAGGAAAATGGTGAGGAGGCAAGCTCCCCATAGGAAGGTGTTTCACCATGTGGAAGCAACTACTGAGAAAACTTTCTTCTGTGCCCTCACCAGAACTGCCTGTGAAGGCCGTGGGATCAAGAGACAGCCTTCACATCTCAAAGCTTAGGCAGGTTCTTATGAAAGGCAGTCTTTCAGACAGACTGAAAAACAACAGCCAGAATCCTGCTGGCTACATTAAGCGCTGCTTATGTACTCACAAGGTTTTTTTATGGTCAATGTACACAGAGCTATCTGGTAGTTCCTCGCACAGTGTCTCCCCTACTCTACTCTGCAAGTCCATTCCAAAGAAAAGTCTTGGAATTTCCTTGGCCATTCCATGGCAAGGGAAAATGTGTGGCAATTGTAAACAACCTTGCTGCAGCTAGAATAAAGAGCAGCTACCTCCCTCTTAGATCTCCAACAACTAAAATCTAAGAGGAGGACAACTTCTATTTGCACTTAGCTGGGGAAAAAAAGCATCTTGATAGATTTCAAGTGCCCTCTATCCTTCCTAGCCACTGAATAGCTAAGGGAGCTTGCCCATCTTTTGAAACAGCTTTTGCAAGTGTGGAAGTACAATGGTGAAGAGTTACAATACAGGATCTTGGTCTATATAAAACGGGAAACTACATACCTCTTGCACTGCTGAGCGGTTTAAGGTACAAGGCTAGTTCTTCTACACATTTCTTGGCTTCTTCATAATGCTTGGTATCTTCAGCCCCACTACGTAGAGTTACCGGTTGCTGTTCTGGCACCTTTGTAAAGACAACAAGGAAATTATAAAAATGAAAAAAGTAAATCATGAAAATGAAAAAATTGAAACATGTACTCAGATTCACTACAATTCGATATACTTGTGAAACTCTTCAGAAGAACAGGTTGCTTACCTGTAACTGTGGTTCTTCGAGTGGTCATCTGTGCCCTCATACATTAGGAGCTTTTGCGCCTGCGCGGTAGCGTTCGGAAGATTCGAGAGCTCGTTAGCTTTGGCGGGAACCCCTCCCCCACGCCGGTGCTGCGCATGCTCCTCCCGCCGACTAACGGTCTCTCCTCAGTTCTGGTCCGCCGAAGCAGATGGGACCTGGAAAAGAGGGGAAAGCAGGGCGGGGATGTATGAGGGCACAGATGACCACTCGAAGAACCACAGTTACACGTAAGCAACCTGTTCTTCTTCTTCGTGGTCTCTGTGCCTCATACATTAGGAGACTGTGTAGCTTACCAGTAGGATGGTGGGTCAGGTCCCAGATCCTAGAGCACAGAAGACAGCACAGCACGTCCAAACCGGGCATCTCTCCTGGAACGGCAGTCGAGCCTGTAGTGGTGCACGAAGGTCGACGGCTGGGACCAGGTCGCCACACGGCAGAGTTCCGACAGGTCGACGCCTCGCAGGAGGACAGCAGATGTCGCCACGGTCCTGGTGGAGTGGGCCTGAAGCAGGTCTGGTGGAGGCTTCCTGGCAAGCTCGTACGCCAGTTGAATAGTCTGTACCACCCACTTAGAGAAGCGCTGGGTGGATACCTTGTGGCCTCTCCGGCGCCTGCCATAACAGACAAACAGGTGGGGTGTCTGTCTGTAGGCTGCAGTCTTGTCTTTGTAAAAGGCCAGCGCCCGACGCACATCCAGGGAGTGGAGGGACCGCTCCAGAGGTGTCGTCAGGTCCGGGTAGGAGGCCGGCAGGTTGATGTCCTGGCTCAGGTGGAAGCTGGACACCACCTTCGGCAGGAAGGAGATGTCAGGCCAGAGGACCACCTTGTCCTGATGAAAGACCAAGTATGGTTCATCGCACCGTAGCGCCGTCAACTCTCCCGCCCGCCTGGCAGAGGTGTCGGCCACTAGGAACGCGGTCTTCATCGCGAGCAGCCTGCTGTCCGTCGTGGCCATGGGCTCGAAGGGCGGCCTTGTCACCTGGGACAGCACCAATGACAGCGACCACGGCAGTAGAGGCGGCGATACCGGCGGGTAGAGGTTCTGCAGGCCCTTCAGGAACTGCTTGACAGTACCGTCCCTGAAGAGCGCGGCCGACGGGGATCGTGGCGGCTGGTATGCCACGATCACGGCGAGGTAGACCTTGAGCGACGGGAAGGCCAGGTCCTGTTGCCGGAGATGGAGGAGGAAGTGGAGCACGGTACGCAGGGTGACAGGCGATACCGGCTCTCGACATTCCTCAGCGAAGGCCACGAAGCGCTGCCATGTAATGGTAGTTCCTTCGCGTGGACTCCTTCCTGGCCGCAGTCAAGACGTTCCCGATGGCCGGGTCATCTAGGGCGATATCCTCCAGGCATGGAGGGCCAACACCGCCAGGTCCGGGTGCAGCACCAGTCCGTCGGAGTGGGACAGCAGGTCCGGTACCGTGGGAAACCTGAGAGTCCTGCCCCGGGCGGCCTCGATCAGGGGTCCAAACCAGTGCTGCCTCGGCCAAGACGGTGCCACGAAGATCGCATCTGCCCGGTCCGCGATGATCTTCGCGATCACGCGGCCCAGGAGCGGGAACAGAGGGAAGGCGTAGACCAGCCCTTCGTCCCACGGAAACTGGAACGCGTCGCCGATGGAGCGGTGATCGTGGCCGGCCCTCGAACAGAACAGGCGGCACTTCACATTCTGGCTGGTCGCGAAGAGGTCGATGGTCGGCTTGCCCCATCGGTCCCGAAGCATCCAGAAGGCCTCGTTGGACAGGGACCACTCGTAGTGGGAAGTGGTGTCCCTGCTGAACGCGTCCGCAGTGGTGTACTCCTGCCCCGCCAGGTGAACCGCCACAGGGTGTATCCGGAGCGGGACGCACCAGTTCCAGAGGTCGAGGGCGATGCCCAGCAGCGTGGTGGAGTGCGTCCCTCCTTGCCTGTTCACGTAGCAGACCGCCGTCGTGTTGTCGGTGAGGATCAACACCGTGCGGCCGGTGACCAAGTGTCGGAACGCTCTCAGGGCCTTGTGGATCGCCAACAGTTTGAGAGAGTTGATGTGGTGGAACAACTCGTCGTCCATCCACCGGCCTTGGACCCGGAGATCCCCGGTGTGCGCTCCCCAGCCGAAGAGCGAGGCATCCGTCGTTATCGTGACCGACGGCCTGGGTTCGCGGAACGGCATGCCTGACAGGAGGTTCCTGTACGACTGCCACCACAGGAGCGATTGGCGTACCTGTTGGGGCAGACGGTATCGGCGGTGCTGGTCGTCCCAGAGTGGATCGAAGGCCCTGACGAACCAGTGCTGGAGCGGCTGGGCGCATAACCTGGAGAGGTAGGTTACAGCGGTGGTCGAGGTCACGTAGCGGAGGAGTTGTTGGATCCTCCTCGCTGACACCGTCGAGGCCTCGAAGGCAGTGGACGCCGCCCGACGAAGCGTCCGCGTCCTCTCGTCTGGGAGGAAGGCCCTCGCTGATACCAAGTCGAGGGTCGCCCCGATGAAGTCGAGAACCCGAGTGGGCTCAAGATAGGACTTCTTGGGGTTGACCCTGAGTCCGAGCCGAGTGAGAAGGGACAAAGTCCGATGAATGTCCCTATACAGTTTCTGTCTGCAGGACGCCGCCGATAGCCAATCGTCCAGGTAAGGGTAGATGGAGACGCCCTTCGTCCGCAGGAAAGACATGACCGGAGCCATGCACTTGGTGAACACCCGCGGTGCGGTGGAAAGTCCGAACGGCAGCACCCGGTACTGGTAGCTGGTGCCGTCGATCGCGAACCGAAGGTATCTCCTGTGCTGCGGGCGGATCGAGATGTGGAAATAGGCATCTTTGAGGTCTGTGGACGCAAACCAGTCCCCTCGGAGGAGGAAGGGGAGGATCGACGGCAGCATGACCATCTTGAACCTCTTGGGGCGGATGTATTCGTTCACCCCTCGGAGGTCTAGGATGGGTCGCAGGGATCCGTCCGCCTTCGGCACCGTGAAATACCTCGAGTAGAAGCCGGTGGTCATGGCTGAAGGCGGGAGCCTCTCAATCGCTCCCTTCTCGAGGAGGGACTGGACCTCTTCCAGTAGAGCCGAGCTGGCCGGAGTGGAATAGTAGATATCCCGTGGCGGAATAGCCTGGAACTCGATGGCGTACCCAGGCGGACGATGGTAAGTACCCAGGAGTCTGCAGTGATCTCCCGCCAGCAGTCGAGGTGCCTGGCCAGGCTCGGGTGGTGGAACAGTTCTACTGGAAGGGCGAAGGATGGCACGGGTGGAGTCCTGCGAAGGCCGTCAAAACCGGGACTTCACTCCGGAGGACAACTTCTTGGACGACGAAGATGGCTGTCGTCTGGGAAGCCTCCTCGAAACCAAAGAGGTTGACGGCCTCGACGCGGTCGACCGCGGGGACCGCGTACTGCCAATGAAGAGGAGGACCGTCTCCACGTAGGCCTCGGCTGGAAGGAGCAGCGAGACTGGGCAGGCTGATTGATGCCCATCTTCTTCGCTGTCAGCCGAGCCTTAACGAGGTGATCCATAGCCTCGGCGGTGGAGGTGTGGAAGAGCCCTTCGCCGTCGAACGGTAGATCTTCAATCCGCCAACAGCTGTCCTCCTAAAGGCCAGAGGACCGGTGCCATGCGTGGCGTCGGAGAGCTACGGCACCGACCATCACCCTCGAGGTAGCCTCCATGGCGTGACTCGAGGTGGCGATCTGATGTGTAGCCACCACAACAGCCTCGCCAAAGATCTGTGTGGCTGAGGCGCGTGACTCCTCCGGCAGGTCAACGAGCAGTGGAGTGAGTCGGTCGAAGAGGTTCCGATAGTACGCCGCAAGGCATGCCATCATGTTCACCGTCCTGGCCACCAAGGACGATGCCGAATAGAACCTTCAGCCGAAGGCATCGAGCTTCCCGTCCTTCACGGTCCGGAGGGGTGGTATGCACTCGGTTGCCTCCTTTCATCTGAGCCGACTCGACCACAATAGAGTTCGGTACAGGATGATTGAAGAGGAACTCCGCGTTCTCCTTCTGTGTCCTGTACAGATGCTCTAGCCTATGTGGGATAGGCTGTGCTGACGCCGGCTTTGCCCACGGCTGCTTCATCGCTTCCACCAGGGTTGGCAGGAACGGCAGCGGTGAGGTCGATGGTGGGCGAGCTTCCAAGTACTGGAAGACCGGGTCCTGGGCTTGGGGAGCAGGTTCGGTCACCTTCAGGCCAAGGGCTGTGGCCATCCGGAGGAGGATCGCCGAAAACTGACGGACGTCCTCCCGTGCAGACTCCGGGCCTGGTTCTCCGAACCCCAGCGGGGGGATTCGTGAGAAGAAGGGGTGGACTCAGCGGAGTCAGAGTCAGAGTCATAACAGTCGCCAAATGGTGATGGCGACCTCTCCTCCTCCTTCTCCTCGGCCGGCCTACAGGCCGGGGGTGCCAGGGTGACAGCTGGAGCTGCAGGCTGCGTTGGTACCGATACGGCCGATGTCGTGACCGGTATCGGAGTCACCTGCAGGGGCACGACCGTGGGCCTAGGTCGGTGTGCCGCCTGCGTGGTAGAAGTTGCAGCTACCGCCGGTTGGACCACAATGGGCTGTGGCGTCGGGCGGGTAGCTGTGGCCGTCGTCTGCAGTGGTGGAGAAACAGCCCTGTAGTGGGGTGAGGGATCTGGGGACCGACGGCGACTTGGTGAACGACGCAGTGGTGACCTCTCATAGCGGGGGTAGTGAGCCTCCCGCGGTGGCGAGCAAGACCGGCGACGAGCTGACCAGTACCTTGGATCTGGATGGTACCGGTCCCTGTAAGACGGCGAATACGAATAGTACGAGCCGGTCGGCTCATGCCACACCTGCTCCTGGGCGTACCTCCCAAGGTAGGCAGGAGAGTAGGCGCTCTCGCCCGAGCGACGCCTCTCCAGGTGCATCTCCCGATATCGCGGGGATGGAGGCCTGGCCCGCTGCTCCGGCGAGCGGGACTGGTCGCGTCGAGAGGCTGGGCGCTGCCTGACCACAGCCTCCTCTCGGCGTTCTGCCGAGGGTGGACGGCGACTCGGCGGAGTGATCTCCGCGATCAGCTCGGGCGCTTGAGGAGGCGAGACCTGCACGGCCTGTTCCTCGTCCGACACCTCGAGGACTTCCTCTTCCTCCAGAGGCTCCTCTTCCACAGGGAACTCCATCAGTTGAGGCTCCTCGGCGAGCTGGGTGGGTGGTGGAGTCGGGGGTCGCACCACCGTCGGTGAAGAGCGACGCTTCTCCTTCCTTTTCTTCTTCTTCTTCTCCCCCAGGCCCTCGGCGGCAGGGCATTTCTTCTGGGCCGCGGTCAACGGCCTGGAGGAGGAGGTTGAGGCCTGCGAGCCTGCAGGGTCCTCACGTGCCTGAGTTGCCAAGATCTTCGGTATCCTCGGCAACTTCATTATCGGTACCGAGCCCGGTACCGATGCCGAGGAGGTCGAGGGCACGGCAGCCGCCGCTGCTGCTGCTGCTGAAGAAGAGGACAGGCGTTTCTCGGCCATCGTCTCAGGTCTCTGAACACGAAGAGATTCCTCCCAATAGTGGGATTTAAGCCTTGCCGCCCTGTTGCGGAGAGTCTGATGCGTAAACTCTCTGCAAATGGGGCAGGCCTGAACGTTGTGCCCCTCGCCCAAACAAATCAGGCACTTAGAATGTCGGTCAGAGAGGGCGACCTTCCTCCCATAGGATGCGCAGTGTTTGAAGAGAGCCGACATAAACCGGGCGCAAGGCAGGAAAGAAGAAACAAGAGTCCGAGAACGCCAAACACAGTCCGAGATCCAAAATTGAAGTCAAAGCCAGAAAAAAAGGGTCAAAAACCGATCGAGAATGTACCAAGCCAAGTCCGAAATCCGTGAAGGGTAGTCAAAAGCCAAATCCGAAGTCCAAAAACACCAAAAGTAGAATCGAAAAGCAAGCCAACAAGCAGAACCTTCTGTACGCTGAGGTGGACAAGAAAGAACTGAGGAGAGACCGTTAATTGGCGGGAGGAGCATGCGCAGCACTGGCGTGGGGGAGGGGTTCCCGCCAAAGCTAACGAGCTCTAGAATCTTCCGAACGCTACCGTGCAGGCGCGAAAACTCCTAATGTATGAGGCACAGAGACCACGAAGAAGAAGTATAAAAATAATATATTTTTATTTGCTGGTTGTTGCTGTGTACCTTCAAGTCATTTCTGACTTATGGCAACCTAAAGCAAACCTATCACAAAGTTTTCTGGGGCTGAGAGTGTATGACATGCCCAAGGTGGGTTTCCATGGCCAAGCAGGGAATCAAACCCTGGTCTCCAGGGTCCATAGTCCAACATTCAAACACCTATACCACTATTATTTTTACTTAATTCAAACATTTATTGCCTGTCCTAAATCACAGGATCTCAGAACACTACACACATAAAATTAAAGTGCATATTTTTAAACTAAGAAAAAAAATACGTATTTAAACTTTAAGAATTTAAAAGAATTCATACAAAAACTAAACTCACTGGTCTAAATAAAATTTCTAGTCCCAACTAGAGTACATTCACTGAATGGATTTTACATAACTGTTGATTCAGTTCTTTCAACTGATTCAGTAGCTTATTCTAATTGAGTCTAACAACTGGGTTTAGGCTAGAAGTGTTTACAGTGAACCTATCAAATACTGCTACACCAAGAAGACAAGCCATCTCAATATTCAAAAGAAAGAAGAAAAATTGGTCTAAATATGTATAAATGCTGTTTCTGCTTTAAATTTTTGCATTAAGTTATTGTAATCCATTTACAAACATGAATATGTCAATAGATAAATATACATTACTGCACAGAAATGAAATATGAAGCAAAGTCATCATTTTAAAAAAAAATATTAGAAGGGAAACAAAATCAGTTGGGCTACTGAGATACAATATAACCTTTCTATAGTTTAAAATATTGGCGTCAGTGTTGACAAAACGCTTGAGGCATGCACCGCAGGATAAGATTCAAGACAGCCAAATAGGCTTTCTCCCGGCTAGATACATAAGAGATAACGTTAGAACAATCATAGATGTGATTGAATTTTATGACAAAAACCAGGAGAAGAAAGCAGCATTTATCTTTCTGGATGCTGAAAAAGCTTTTGATAATGTTTCTTGGGACTTTATGTTAAAGGTTCTGAAAGAACATGATTTGGGGGAAGATTTTTGCAAATGGATGGAGACGATTTACCAAGACCAATCAGAGAGGTTAATTATAAAAGGAGATACCATGGCAAGCTTTGTAATAAATAAAGGAGTACGACAGGAGTGCCCGATATCACCATTATTATTTATAGCTGTTTTGGAGATTCTGCTGATAACAGTAATTGAAGAGCCACAGATAAGAGGTTTGAAAATAAAGAAAAAAGAAATGAAACTAAAAGCGTTTGCAGATGATGTAATTATAGTATTGGAGGATCCACAAAAATCAATTCAGGTGCTGATGGAAACTTTACAAACATATGGACTAAAAGCAGGTTGTAAGATAAACAGAGAAAAGACAATGATGATAACTCTTAATATGACAAAAAAAAGAGCAAGTGGAATTGAAGAGAAGATCCGGATATCAACTGACCAAGAAAACAAAATATCTGGGGATAATTATGACAAAAAAGAATCAAGAATTATTTGAAAACAATTATTCTAGAAGAACAGGTTGCTTACCTGTAACGGTGGTTCTTCGAGTGGTCATCCGTGCCCTCACACACTAGGAGCTTTCGTGCATGTGCGGTAGCATTCGGAAGATTCTACAGCTTAGTAGCTTGGCGGGAACCCCTCCCCCATGCCCGTACTGAGCATGCTCAGCCCTCTGAGCAATGGTCACTCCTCAGTTCTGTAGTCTGCCAATGAGGGACCTGAGAAGAGGGGACGGCTGGGCGGGTGTGTGTGAGGGCACAGATGACCACTCGAAGACCACAGTTACAGGTAAGCAACCTGTTCTTCTTCTTCGTGGTCTCTGTGCCTCACACACTAGGAGACTGTGTAGCTTACCGGTAGGATGGTGGATCAGGTCCTAAAGAACGGAAGCCAGCACTGCACATCTGAAACGGGTATTTCTCCGGGACCGGCAGTCCAGTCTGTAGTGGCGCACGAAGGTCAATGGCTGGGACCAGGTCACCACACGGCAGAGTTCCTGCAGGTCGACTCCTCGCAGGAGGGCTGCAGATGTCGCCACGGCTCTGGTGGAATGAGCCCTGAGCAAGGCTGGCGGAGGCTTCTTGGCCAGCTCGTACACCACCTGGATAGTCTGGGCCACCCATTTTGAAAAACGTTGGGTGCATACTTTGTGGCCTCTTTGACGCCTTCCATAGCACACAAAGAGGTGTGGGGTCTGTCGGAAAGAGGCGGTCCTGTCCGGGTAGAAGGCCAAGGCCCGACGAACATCCAGGATCGTTCCAGGGGTGTAGACGGGTCAATGTAGAAGGTTGGCAAGATGATGTCTTGATTGAGATGGAAGTTAGACACCACCTTCGGCAAGAAAGAGATGTAAGGTCAAAGGACCACCTTGTTCCTATGGAAGACGAGGTACGGTTCGTCAGAGCGCAGGGCTGTCAGCTCTCCTGCCCGTCTGGTTGAGGTGACAGCCACCAAGAAGACAATTTTCATGGTGAGCAGCCTGTCATCTGTGGTCGCCATGGGCTCGAAGGGCGGTCTCGTCAACTGTGATAGCACCAACGACAGCAACCACGGTGGTAGCAGTGGTGATACAGTTGGATAGAGGTGGTGTAGGCCCTTCATAAATTGTTTTACGGAAGCATCACGGAAGAGAGCTGCCAACGGAGACCATGGAGGTTGGTATGCCACGATAGTGGCAAGGTAGACCTTCAGGGAAGGGAAGGCTAAGCCCTTCTGTCGAAGGTGTAGAAGGAAGTTGTGCACGGTAGGCAGGTTGACAGGCGATACCGGCTCCCGTCGTGCTTCAGCGAGCGCAATGAAGCATTGCCACTTGTAATGACAGTTGCAACGTGTCGACTCCTTCCTGGCTGCGGTCAAGACGTTACCAATGACGGGATCGTCTAGGGCGATATCCTCCAGGCATGGAGGGCCAGGAGCGGCAGGTCTTGGTGGAGGACGAGACCGCTGGAGTGGGACAGGAGATCCGGTGTCGCCGGAAGCCTGAGGAGTCGACCGCAGGCAGCCTCGAACAGGGGGCCGAACCAGTGCTGCCTTGGCCAGTACGGGGCTACGAGGACGACGTTGGCTCGGTCCGCGAGGATCTTGGAGACCACTTGTCCCAGGAGGGGAAACGGAGGGAACGCATAGAGGAATCCCTTGTTCCACCCGAACTGGAAGGTGTCGCCAATGGAATCACGACTCCGGCCGGCCCTTGAGCAGTACCGGCGATACTTCGCATTGTGGTTGGTTGTGAAGAGGTCGATCGTCAGCTCACCCCAGCGGTCTCGTATTGTCTGGAATGCCTCGCTCGAGAGGGACAACTTGTGGTGGCAAGAGGTGTCCTTGCTGAGGGCGTCCGCTGTGGCGTTGTCCTGCCCAGCCAGGTATACCGCTACCGGATGGATTCGGAGTGAGACGCACCAGTTCCAGAGGTCGAGGGCAACGTTGAGGAGGGGGATCGAATGAGTCCCTCCTTGCCTGTTGACATAGCAGACTGCCGTTGTGTTGTCCATGAAGATCAACACTGTATGGCCTGTGACGAGGTAGCAGAACGCCCTCAGAGCTTTCCAGATGGCAAGTAGCTCGAGGGCATTGATGTGGAGTGTGGTCTCATCGTCGATCCACCAGTCCCGGACTTTGAGGTCACCACAGTGAGCTCCCCATCCGAAAGGGAGGCATCTGTGGTCACCGCCACGTGTGAATTCGGCTCCCGAAAGGGCATGCCTGACAGGAGATGGTTGTAAGACTGCCATCATTGTAGGGAGCGACGTACCTGCGGAGACAGTCGAAGGAGACATCTCTGGTTGTCCAGGAGTGGGTCAAAAACTCGGATGAACCAGTGCTGAAGAGGCCGCACAGGGAGCCTGGACAGGTAGGTCACGGCGGTAGTCAAGGTCATGTACCCGAGGAGCTGTTGGATTCCCCTCGCTGTTACCATTGGGGCGCTGAGGACTGTAGATGCGGCCCGACGAAGCGTTTGTGCATGGCCCATCGGCACGTAGGCCATGGCCGATACTGAGTCCAGGGTTGCCCCAACGAAGTCGAGAACTCTCGTGGGCTCAAGATGAGACTTCTGTGGGTTGACCCAGAGACCAAGACGGGTAAGAAGGGTAAGTGCCCGGTGAATGTCTTTGAAGAGTTTGTGTCTGCAAGACACCACCAACAGCCAATTGTACAGGTAAGGATAGATGGAGATGCCCTTCATCTGCAGGAAAGATACCATGAGGGCCATGCATTTGGTGAAGACCCTGGGTGCGGTCAAGAGTCTGAATGGTAGCACCCTGTACTGATAACAGGTACCGTCGACCGCAAACCATAGGTATCGTCTGTGCTGCGGGCAAATGGCGATGTGAAAATAAGCATCACGAAGATTGATGGATGCGAACCAGTCCACTCGTTGAAGAAAAGGAAGGATCAACGATAGCGTGACCATCTTGAACCTCTTGGGGCGGATGTATTCGTTCACCCCTCTGAGGTCCAGAATGGGTCGCAGGGTTCCGTCCAATTTCGGTACCATGAAGTACCAGGAGAAGAAGCTGGTGGTAGAGTCTGAGGACAGAAGCTCTTCGATCGCTCCCTTTTGCAGGAGGGACTGGATCTCTTCCAGCAGAACCGGGCTGGCTGGGGTGGAATATTAGACGCCTTGTGGTAGAATATTTTGAAATTCTATGGCGTAGCCAAGACGGTTGATGGAAAGAACCCAAGAGTCCGTGGTGACGTGACATCACTCGGCGAGGTGTCTGGCCAGGCTCGGTTGATCCTTGAAGGCTGCTGGCAAGCAGAAGGTTGGTTGCGGTGGCAACCTGCAAAAGCAGTCAAATCCGAGACTTCATCCCGGACGAAGACTTTTTCGAAGAGGGTGGGCATCTCTGGAAAGGCTTTCATGCCGAGGAGGCGGTGGACGGTCAGGACTGCGTAGACTGAGGGGACCGCTGTTGGAAGGTGGAGGACGAGGATGGTTGGGAACCGAAGGACCGGCAAGGCTGAGATGGCTGATGTATACCCATCTTCTTGGCAGTCAGGCACACCTTAACAAGATGATCCATAGCCTCGTCAGTGGTGGCATGGAACAGTCCCTGGCTGTCGAAGGGGAGGTCCTTGATCCTCCTTCGGCTGTCCTCTTGCAACCCCGACGATCTCAGCCACGCGTACCGTCGGAGGGCAACGGAGCTCACCATAACTCTTGAGGCAACCTCCATGGTGTGCCTCGACGAGATAATCTGCTGATTAGCAAGTGCCACTGCCTCGTTAAAGAACTGAGTGGCACCTGCACGGCTCTCTCCTGGAAGGTTGTCCAGAAGAGGGGAGAATCGGTCGAGCAGATTTCTGAGGTAGGCTTCCAGACAAGCCTGAGTATTGGACACCCTGGCAATCAGGGAGGAAGCGGGGTAGAACCTCCTGCCGAAGGTGTCCAGCCTGCGGCCTTCGCAGTCAGGCAGGGTGGTATGAGCCCTGTTGCCACCTTTAGTCTGGGCAGACTCGATGACCATCGAGTTCAGTACCGGGTGGCTGAAGAGGAACTCCGCGTTCTCCTTCCGCGTCCGGTACAAATGCTCCAGCCGGTGTGGAATTGGCTGAGCAGAAGCTGGCTTGGCCCATGGTTGTTTCAGGGCCTCCATGAACGCTGTCAGAAAAAGCAACGGTGTGGTGGACATGTATCCACATATTGGAAGACCGGGTCCTCCACCGTTGGGGCCAGATTTGCAAACTTCAGACCAAGCGCTGTAGCCATACGAAGGAGGATTGCGGAGAATTGTCTGACATCCTCTGGTGCCGACTCAGGTCCCGGATCACCAAAGCCCAGAGGAGGTGACTCATGGGATGTTGGTGTAGAGTCATCTGAGTCGGAATCCGTTTTGTATGACTGGGAGGAGTGAGTCGGAGATCTCTCGAAGGACCTCTACCTAGATGGTTTACGGGGAGAAAGGACCAGGGTAACCACTGGTGCCGCAGTCGTTACTGGTACCGTCGATGGTAGCATGGTCAGAGCTGCAGGCTGGGGGGTCGGTGTTACTGCGATGGGCACTACCGCAGGCCGTGCTCGCTGGATTGCCTGCATGACCGTCGTGGCCAGCACAGTCGCCTGTGTCAAGGTGGATTCAAACACCGCGTGAGTTGCAGTCAACGTAACCCTCGGGGGAGGCGACACCGCTCTATAGCGGGGTGTGGGCTCCCTGGACCTCCTGTGGCAGGGAGAGGGTGATCAACTGGGTGACCTTCAGTATTAGGAGTGGTGGCCTTCCCTTGAGGGCGAGCGGGATCGGTGGTAAGGTGACCAATGCTGGGGGTCACACTGGTACTTATCCCTATACAATGGCGAGTAGGATAGGTACGATCCCACATACACGCGCCACCGTTCTCGACCGTACCTTCCGAGATAGGAGGTGGAGGTATACAGGGAGTCGGTAGAAGGGTGAGAGTGGGCGCTCTCGAAGTACATCTCCCTGTGGCGCGGTGATGGAGGCCTGAGTCTCCGCTCGGGAGAGCGGGACTCGCTCCTGCCAAAGGCTGCCCAATGAGCGGGCGAAGGCCGATGCTGGGCCATAGCCTCCTCCCGGCGATCTACCCTTGTGGGGTGACTCGGCGGGGGTACCGCAGCCATCAGAACGGGCGGTTCCGACGGCAAGACCTTCACGGTCTGCTCCTCGTCCGACACCTCAAGGACCTCTTGTTGGTCCGACTGCTCATCTGGATCCCCAGTGAGCTGCGTCGGTGGAGGTGTGGGGAGGAGGGCCACCCCAGAAGGGGAGCGCCTCTTCTCCTTCATCTTCTTCTTTTTGTTCTTCTCTTTGGCGACATCCAGTGTAGCAGGATGTTTCCGCTGAGCGGCAGTTGGGGGTCTGGATGACTTAGCAGCCTGCAAGCCCGCAGGTGCTTCCTCAGTTGATTTAGCTTCCGCTAACAGCTTCAGAATCCTTGGTAACGAGGAGATGGGCGGTCTCGACAGTGGTACCGAGCCCGATACCGAAGCAGTGGATGGTGCGGCAGCCACCAGCACCATAGATGGAATGGTCGAAGTCTGCCCTGAAGTCGATGTCTGAGACATAGTGTGAGCCTTGGGCTGTTCCTTCGCTCGCAATGACTCCTCCCAACAACGTGACTTGAGTCTTGACAAGCAGTTTTGGAGAGTTTGGGATGCAAACTCCCGACAAACAGAACAGGCCCTTACGTTGTGGGTTTCCCCCAAACAAAAGAGGTACTCACGGTGGGCGTCGGACAGAGCGACTTTCCGTCCACAAGTTATGCAGTTTTTAAAGAGAGCCAACATAGATGGGGAATCCAAGATGAAGGAGGTAAAACTTAGACAGAGGGGAAGAGAAGTTGAAGGGTACGAAGAGAGGCAAAGAAAAAAGGAGGTTAGGGGGGTCCACAATACCAGAAGTCAAGTCCGTTATCCAAAGCTGTAGTCAAAGTCCAAAATCCGTTAGTCAAGCCAAAGAAAAACACCAAGAAAAGCTAGCCACTAAGGAAGAACCTTCCATTCACTAAGGTGGACGAGAAAGAACTGAGGAGTGACCGTTGCTCAGTGGGCTGAGCATACTCAGTATGGGCATGGGGGAGAGGTTCCCACCAAGCTACTAAGCTCTAGAATCTTCCGAATGCTACCACGCATGCGCGAAAGCTCCTAGTGTGTGAGGTACAAAGACCACGAAGAAGAACCTGGAAAGAAATTAAATGTGACATGGAGAAATGGAAAAGTTTAAATTTATCCTTTTTGGGTAAGATAAATGCTTTTAAAATATCTTTACTACCAAAGCGTATGTTCCTCTTCCAAAACTTACCAATAATAGGGAAAGAAAAGATATTTAAGGAATGGGAAAAGGCCCTACAAAAATTTATTTGGCAAGGGAAAAAACCAAGAATTAGATTTAAAATACTCAAAGATGCAAAAGAGAGAGGAGGACTTGACTTACCATCATTAAAAATCTATTACCACACATGTAGTTTGGATTGGATCAAAGATTGGATTCAATTAGAAAATACAAACACTAAAGAGTTAGAAAAAATAAACAATAGATTTGGATGGCATGGATATCTATGTTATGACAGATCTACAGCCAATAAAGAGTTTAAAAACTATTGCATCCGAAAGACACTGTTGAAAGTTTGGTCACAAATAAAGCAAAGATTTTATACAAACCACAAGAAGCTTATAAAATCGCCCAACAAAACAAGGAAGTTTACTAACATATCAAGAGTTATTGAAATGGGAGGGTGACAAACCAAGAATGTGCACAGAAGAAGAATTAAAGATTGAAGGGCATGAACTAAATTGGTTTCCATGGAGACAACTCAGAGAAAGATTTAGAATGGACCAAAAACTATGGATTTGAGAGAAAAGAGAATGAATTAGATGTACTGATGAAAGATAACCAAAAGAAAAGAATTTCCAAATTTTATAAATTATTGCTGAAAAGAGAAATGGAATCAGAAGTACTCAAAGATACAATGGTTAGATGGGCACAGAATTTAGGACATTCAGTTGAATTAGAAACTTGGGAAAGAGTGTGGAAAATAGAGAAAAAATTTACACCAAACTTAAATTTAAGAGAAAACTTTTATAAAATGTTTTGCAGATGGTACATGACCCCAGAAAGATTACAAAAAATAACAAAAAATGGGAATTCAAATTGTTGGAAGTGTGATGAAAAGACGGGGTCTTTTTTCCATATGTGGTAGACATGTAAGATAGAAAAAAATTTTGGAAGGGGGTACCTAGAAATCCAAAGAATTTGTAAGCTGAATTTTGAAATGAAACCAGAGCTTTATTTGTTAAATATGCTAGGACAACAAAGGGAAATACAGAGTCATCAGAAGATATTATTATATCTAATAACTGTGGCAAGGTTGACATATGCGCAGCACTGGAAAGAAAAGAAACATATTGATATAGAAGAATGGAAGTTAAAATTTCTGTCTCTCTGTAAGATGGAAATTATGTTTGTAATGGAATGGAAATAAGCAATTTCAACTGGAAGATTTAAGCATGGAAGTGTGTGTGGGGGGGTATTTTCGAGACAAACTGTCAGTAAAAAAGAAAATTAACCTTTCTATTGTTTACTATGACCCTACCGTTTATTTAGAATATTATTTGGTGTACTTTGTCTACCCTGCCAGAGATTTTTAATATTATGATTACAGACCCTGAAAGCTAAAAGCATTCATTTAAATACTGTTGGTCTAAAATATCCTAATAGTTTTTGTATTACACTTTTATTTTTGAAATATGACACCAATTTTTTTTAACGTTAAACAAATAATTTTAAAATCCAGTGTTATTTAAGAAGCCTCTTGGATCCAACAGCAGATTAATCCTGGCCAAAAATGATGTATAATGCTGAAGCATGGCTTTAAGATTATACAGAAGTTAACGTATGCACTAGTTTTACACAAACTACAATCACTCCCACTGCAACTCCCTCCCTCTGTTCTACAGCCCAGATGATCTTGGAGGAGGGTCAGAGAGACAACTCCTATTCTGGCATTGCAGTTAGCAGCACTGCACTCCTCAATACTCCTGAGGAATGGGAGAAGTGACACCTTCTAGAAGCAGTGAAGAAGCAGTGCCCTCAGTAATGATCACAGGAGGACAGTAAAAACTTTCATCTCTACAGATCCCAGTGACTTCCATTTTCCTATTCTTTTGTGGTGTGATATATGTGTACAGGTGCATGGGTGTTACGTACATGCATACAGTGCGAGGGGAGACAGAGTGTACCTGTATACCTGCTTCCTTGCCCTGCTAATACTGGATGCAATCCACTGGGACAAAATGGTTGTGTACTTCCATATGTGTTTCACACATTGTTCTTTCAAGCACAGTAAACTGTCATTTGCGTCTAAAAATCTTGCAATGAAGAACTGCAGCTAAATAAAAGGAACTAAGGAAAAGTTAAGTCTATACCTTAGTGGCTATTTGCTGTATTTCTCTTCAAGTCACATTTGAGAAACATATAAATAAACTGTATTATATCTATTGACTTGACTTAACTTCATTCAAAGGAATTTTGTTCATTTTGTTTATTTATTCCCTTCATATGATTTTGAAAATACAGACTGGCTCATCCGGCAGTGAAAAAGCTGATTAATCCTACCCTCACTGCCCCCAACAGATCAAGGCTAAGGCAGTCTTACCTGAGCACCCACAAGCTGCAGCAAGGCTGAATTCACAGGAAGGTGCTCAATGTCTGTATTGATAGTGGTCTGGTCAAAGGGGCATGCCTTCCGGTGGAGCTTGTTCAGGCACATCTTGCAGACAGTGTGGCCACAGCCCAAGCTGATGGGCTTCCGGATTGTTTCATCAAACGTTTGTGTGCAAATAGGGCAGGAGAGAAAATCCGTCCATTGTGGAGCTTGTACAGGCATTGCTTCAGGTGTTCTTCACAAGACAAAATCTAAAGCAGATTCCACTGGAATCAATTTTTTTTGAAAAAAAAGTTTTAAATATCTTCTGTAAGTACAGACAGTCAGCACATAGTGTGAAATATAACCTGAAACAGTAAAAAGAAAAAAAAATTAGCTATTATAATCATAGGTGTTCCATTTAATAAAAGGAAGGAAGTGTGGCCTGTCGGCTGCATGTTCTCCTTAGGGTTCAATTTTTTTTCCCAAAAAGCTTTTTGCCCCCAAATTTCTTCTAGGGGCTATAGAAGGCATTTTCACCACATTTTGAAGCCCAAAAGAGACCTTTCTTTAAAAAAAGAAGTGAATAGAACATGACCTTGGGTCAATTCCTCTTGAAAAATAAGGCCTCTCCTGGACCAAAAATGTTACATGAGGGTCAAAAATGTCTTTTACCCCCAAACACCCCAGGTGTTTTGAGGGTAAAAAGTCTGAATATTTTTGCACGGGATGATTTTCCAATGTCTCATGGGGGGACTAATTCAGCCCCTTACCTTCTGATAGTTGCCCACTCTGTATTAAAAAATTATTGATAAGGAAATCCGGCATATGATTAATCCACATGTAATCCAAAAGTCTTCACAGTACTTGAATCAGTAATTTTCAGTTAGATATGTGTTGCTCCCAAAATTTCTCACTCAGAGCAAGTCAGGATGTCAAGGAATGACTAGCTCTGTCAACATTCTCTTCTCCAGTGCAAGAATGAGACAAAGAGTACTTTTTCATGAAAGGTTCAGCAATTTGCAGAAAATCTATCTTTTCCATTTGGGAAGCAAAGTGCGCACATACAAAGTACACATATAAAGCACAAAAAGAATAGATGCTTAATCAAAACGATACAAATAACTGAACTATTGTTTCTGATTTTTAAAAATCTATGCCACAGAAAAGCAGCAATTGTTTTGTGCAATGAGAGCAAAATTTATTCTTGCAAATGCAAAAGCTCTTATCAAGCCTGAGAGAATGTATATTAAGGTGAGGAGAAAATTATATGGTTTCCTCTTATCTCTACTTTCTGTCTATTCTCATGACTGGTTTAACTTCTGAAACTATACCAGTCTCAGACATCTATTGTCCTCTATGGCCGAGAATCAGTATTCAACCTCTAACAAACACAATAAAGCAAACTGTAGGTTTGAGCAGCCCTGTTTTTCCTAAAGAAAACATCCCAAGAGTTTTTTCTGGAGGAAGGAAAACACAAAAGGGAGATTTTAATTGAAAAACACTAAACTTTTTTTGCTGTTACTTAATGAAAAAAAGTTATCCTGGAAGTTCATAAAAGCTGATAAAGTAAAAAATGTTAATAAAAGTTTCTGGGTTTTTTTAAATCAAATTAACCATTTTTTTGGTGAATTTTTATCATCTTCTTGTACTGCTCTCCACGTTACTTTGCCACACCTAAAAGACATCTTCACTGAAACACATCCTGCTTCTATTATGGATTGTGATCCAAAATTCTTTCATTTAGAGAACTATAAATATGCAAAGTGCTCATGTTTCCTTCTCCTGTCTCACTATTTTTACAATTTAGAATGACTACTTACTTACACTACCTAAAAAAAAATTCTGAATGAAATTTGGATCTACCAAATTAAATATTTGCATCAAGGGTTGGTTTGGATAATTTATTCCATTTGCAGTATGAGCCTGTAAGTTTTTGAGACACAAAGGTTTGTTTGTTTGTTTGTTTGTTTTCAATTGCAAGGAGGTAGAGCATTTGGAAAGTTCTCTCATATCAGGAAAGATGGAAAAACTTTTATGACCATATATTTATTTCAAGAAATGTTTCCAGAAATAATGCACTATCAATATCATAGGCATTTTCAGCTAGAAAAGTATATTTTCAGCAAGAACAAGTCAGCTACTTTTAAAACCCTGGAAGATGTAAATAAAAATTAAGGCATCTCATAATGTAGTAACTCACTAAGCTGTAAAATGTTAAAATCAGTTCATGTTGTCTGTGTGGAAATTTTAAATGCAATTCTATTTCAATGTAATATTTATAAAGTTCTTCTAATCCTTCCTTAAATATTCATATAAACAGCATAGTACAACGAAGCATCTTTGAGTTGGAAGTGACCAAAAGGAACATCTTATCCAACCTCGTTCCATACAGGAACACACTCCTGAAAGATGCCAATTCAAACCTCTGTTTAAAAACATCCAAAGGAGAGTCCACATCCAAGCCCATCCATTCCACTGCTGAGCACAGTCTTAAGAAAAGTACAGGTGATCTCTATGTGCAGTGATGTAAGAGTAGCGCTGCTGCCAGGGTACATACATGGATACCCATAAAACAGAAGACTGCCGGAACCACAGACTGATATTCCTTTAATAGAAGAATAGGCTTGATTGTCAAGACAGTCCCTCTGCAACAGCTGGAGCTTGAGCAAGGAGGTGTAATAAACCAAATGCAGAGGTGACAGGGTCATCTTTCCATACTACCATGAGAATAATCTCATAAGAAAGGAAGATGACAGTGGAAACAGACACAGAATGGATTTTTATTATGAACTAACAAGTTATCCACCATATTGACCTATCTGGGCATTCTCCTTCTTAATCAGCTAGTTAAAAGAAAAAAGGGGAATGAACATCTGAAGAGGCCAAATGTTTCCTGGTCTGTCATGACTAATTCCTGCAACTGAATATACTGAAGTACAAAATAATTGGGCTAGCTGAAACAATGGTATTCCGTATCTGGGCAGGTTCATATGTTGCCATGAAGGAGCATACAATCAAAGCTTACAGTAGGAGCTCTTTAGAAGAATTTGTAGAATTGAGAGAGTAAGGTTCCTATAGAAAACATCAGAACAGATACCCCTACTGTACCCCACACTATGCCTAGAAGCACAGATCTCTCTATCTGTGCAAGATAATTGTGGAGTCCAATTCTGAAAACAGTGATGTATTTGAAAAGCTTCAAAAATTAAGAATCCTAAACACTGAGACGCTTCTTGTGGTTTTGATAAAGCTGGCAGTAGAGCAAATACTCTTAAAATATCTTCTACTTCTCTCATGCAGAGG